>JABXWE010009393.1:0-36385 GCA_014611495.1 Limonius californicus | reverse complement strand
TATCCGCGATAAAAGTTTCAAAATTGTAATCACGAAAAAAGTGATACCAAAAAAACATGCGTAACTTCCGCTTCCGGTTTCGGATTTTTTTGAAAAGCTTATTTTTTCGATGAATTTTCGATACACCCCCGCATTCCAAAGCGCATCAAAATCGGAGCAATACTTTCGGCTGTAGGAGCGTCACATACGTACGTACATACGTACATACGTACGTACATACCACAGACAGACATTTTTTAAAAACCACTTTTTTGGGTTCCTAGAGACCCAAAACGGATATATCCGTTAAAATCTCGATTTCGAAAATTTTCATGATTTCAATACTTACCCTATACCTATAAGGTATGGGAAAGTAAAATGAGGGTTTTATTTAAAGTTATTTTGATGTTTTGATATATGAAACACAAGAAGAAAGCGTTTCTTCTTCCCTTGGGCACGGCATCCTCGGGAAGAAAAATATCACTTTTTTCCCTTGTATTAACTTTTATTACAGTTTTAATTATGTAAAGGGTCATTATCTAAGACTAATAAATATACGTTCGTGCAACTGCCAGATTTAATCCTTACTTTAAAAAAATTTGCACAATTAATGAACTACGTAATTGTTTGCTTTACCAATAACATTCATGTGTAGCACAAAACAATAGGACATTAAATAGTAATGTATGGTTATGTAAATCAGTTTACAACTTAATTTAAGAAATATTTAGTGTGTTCATAAGTCATGAAGTAACACAGTCTGTTGGTGGGGATACTTTGCAATAGTATTACTATTTACTTTAAGTAGATTTAAATTTTGTGCAACCATTAAAATTATAGTATTTTTACTACCTTCTTTTTAATGGAACACCCCGTATGATTCCAGATTTCTCTAATTTATGTCCAAATATAATAAGAAAAATCACTAAAAACAATAACCCATTGGTACATTATATTATCTTTTATTTTAGTTTTATTTGAGTAGTGTCAATTATCTAAAACTAGTAAATATACTTCTTTTGTGCCTCTGCCAATGGCCTGTTAATTACCTACAATTAGTAGGTTTTGTGAGCCCTCTTTGCACGTCAGATATGCTCTTTAAATCTAAGAATTACTAGCATTATTCAGGGCAATATTCAATAATATGTTAAATACGGATTTTGTAATCCCTGTAATTTGTGACATACTCAGTAAGTTTATAGCCCTTGTAATAAGTCACACTGTCTCTTTATATAGACAGTACGCAATAGATTTTTAGTAAACATGAATTCAGTTACATTAGCAAATGTAAGTATTTTTAAGGTTCTTGTTTGCATTCCTCTAATTCAATCGTTCCCAAATTTTTTTCAAGCGCGTCTCTCAGAGCCAAAATTTTTTTCGCGAGCCCCCTCTTGTAGTTGTGTGCTGTACTGCTGGCTGTGTGTTGAGTGTAATAAATCGATAACAAATATTTCACGTTAAGTACGAGCTATGGTAGTTTTGTTAAAAATGGATAAATTTTAGAACGGTCATTAGAACCGTCCGCGTCTGGCAGTGACAAGAATACAAAGAAAAATACATTGTACAGCAATGAATATCTCAAATACTTTGTGGAGAAGTGTTGTCAGAAGAAAATATGAAGACATCAAAGCTATTTCGACATTTAAACGCCAAACATGCAGACAAAAAGAAAAACCTGCGGTATTCTTTGAAAGAAAGCTGAACGCCCCCCACAACAAGTATGTATCGAGGAGGCGGAGGCAGCTGCGCTCCCTCCCCTTTAAGGTGGAAAAAATTTAATATAAAACAAAAAATATAAACAACAAATTTCTGAAAAATTGATTAATAGGTTGCTTGTTGGTATGTCAACATTTTGAAAGAAATTAATTACGAAATAGAAACCCTCGCGCCATCTATTAAAAGTCATGAGAACTACAACCTGTACGTGTACTATACACGTACAGGTTGTAGTTCTTATGACTTCTCACAGATGGATATATAGTCAGAGCCACCCTAACCACAGGACTAAATGGGCTATAGCCCCGGGGCGCTGGCCTTTTGGGGCGGCAATTTTGCTTGCACTTAAATTAGTTTGACGACTGCAGACCAGCTACAAATTGCAGCAGTGAAAGATCTTTTTCAGCACTTAAAAGAATAAAAAATTATTTACGCTCTTCTTTGGGACAGGGCAAATTAAATGATTTAAGTATTTTGTCCATAGAGAGCGATTTCTTTAATTATTTAAATACCTACGTATGATATTATTAACCAGTTTGTCAACGAAAAAGCTAAGAAAATAAATATTTAAGTTATACATATACTAAGTTACTGCTGTTTTTTGTTTATCTAGTTTGTTTTTGTCCGTATAGGTTATTTAAATTTTGTAAAAGTTTTATATTTTTATTTGTTTATTGGTAATAGCAAGATATGTCCACTAGAAGACTGCAAGTAGCTAGCAACAAAATACTTTATTAGACCAAACAATGGAAGATCAAGTTAAAGGAGGTCAAATCTATAGGTACATGTTAATTTCACCAACAAAAAGTTAATTAATCCTCCGATCTTGGTACAATGGTACCAATGTGCCCTATGAGAATAACGCCAAATATCTAAGTATGACCCTGAACTCCGATTTACACCGAGACCTCAACATTCCAATGGTAAAAGACGAGATCAAAGGATATGCTGGCAAACGTGAAGTCAGACTTCACCTTCGCGAGAACGCAAAAGCTCTTCAACTGCTGGACAACCAACACCTAGTCCGAAGACTGAAGAGGACCAAACCACTCGAGCTTGTGTAGTGGCTCTGTAAAATCAGAGCATGGTGCGCGAGTGAGAGTGTAAGTCTAAGTTAGAAAACTCTAAAGGACTGAATGGACTTTAGTTATTAGGTAATTAGTATAAGAATGTAACAGATAAAAATTAATGGTTAGTTTTTTAGAGTAGTTTTAATAATGAAAACACCACAGGTGCTAATAAAAAAAATGTAGTTTATTGGTAATACGAGGGCAGCCTTTTAAGCTTTTACAAACGATCACTAGGTGGCGCTATTGAGATGTGTCATTACTATGTTCGTAAAATTTTACATTTGTTGTTGTGATTACAGTGGCAGCTTAGAAATTGACTGAGTAGTTTGTTTACAGTGAGCGTTTAGAAAAAGCAATTTTGGGAAAAAATGGAAATTTCACGTGAAGGTTTTCGTTGGAAGATTTTTTACGATTTTAGTAAAGGCCTAATTCAACAACAATGCATAGAACCGCTTCGTTCAACTTTTGGTAATGAAACACCATCAGAAAAGACTGTTTACAATTGGTTTGCAGAATTTCGTCGCGGTCGTGCGTACGTCAGTGATGAATTTCGTCAGTGGCGGAACTTTGTATGGTGCAGCCGGTGCATTGCACCGGGGCCCACGCTCTCTGGGAGCCCACGGGGCCCAGGCCCTTTCGGGGCCCCATGAGCCCCTTTAAATTCTATTTTACATATATTTGGAGTCGAGGTGGTGCCAAGTACTAAACGTTTCTTGTTTCTTTAATCAAGAAGTTTCTGAGATGACTGAGTTCACACCTTATTTACACTTAAATCACGTTCTCTAGCGGCCGGGAACCGAGAACGCAGTTGGCCTATGCTTTAGATTTAGATAAGGACCTTTTCGTTTTTAAGTGACCAAAATATTTATGTTTTTTTAATCTATACACAAGCGGCATAAATAATACACGATCAAAGCTCTGCCTTATATTTCAGTTCAGTTGTTCAGTCTTGCAATTGTCTTTGTTAAAACTATAAATATTTGTGTGGAAGCCGCCTAGGTAGTTTTTTATAGATATTTTTATATTTTGTGTTTGTGTGTGTGTGTGTTTTTTTCGTTGTTAGCGCTTGTGCTAAAGTGTTTTTTCCTCCAAATTCAAACAATTTATTTAATTAATTATAATATACAATGTCGCGACCTCCAAAAAAATTTAAAAGTGGTTCTCAAAAGAGAAAAGTTAAAAAACAACAGGCAGAAGCTAAACATGAATTACCAGAAATCGATGATTTTTTTTAAAAAGGAATCTGAAGAAGTCTCTGGTTCAATTTAAATAAGTATTAAAAAAGATTTGACAATTATGCCATCAATCCTCTCAACATCAAAACAGTGTCTTCCAGAAGACGGTGGTGCAGCAGTAACAGCAGCCAATACATACGGGCAACACCGAAGAAGTAATGTTGATGTTGACATCAGATCAAGGAAAATTTGCTTCAAATATTATTAGTTCAGAACTAAAGCGATCAATCATTTCCATGGAATCGTGTCGACCTGAAGGCCCATTTCCACGAGATGAAGCACAAAGAGGTAGATGCTTCTCTAGTAATTATTACTTTAAAACATTTAAGGCAGGTTTGATAATTGCTCGCTCGTGGCTCTGTTATTCTTCATCCAAAAATTTTGCTTGTGCGAGCCGTGTTGGTTATTTGCTAACTGGAGCGCTTCTTCTTTTAATGAAGCTTGGGTGGAAGGTATCCGCGATTGGGCATATTTAAGCAACTGAATAAAAACACACGAATTGTCCCATGAACATCTAAATGCCTGCGTAACCCTACAACTTTGGCGTTCAAATAAAACAATCGATGTTCAGTATGGAAAGGAAATTGAAAAATTAAAAAATTTCTGGAAAAATGTACTACATATCGTATCATAAGTACGACAATTACTCTGGCAACTTGCAATTTACCGTTCAGGGGGCATCGAGAATCGATTGGCAATTCCAACAGTGGTAATTTTATTTCATTAATTCAGCTTTTGGCTCAACATGACCCGATACTAAAAGAACTTCTTGAGAAAGAAAAAGGTTCTCATAATATTTAAGTCACCAAATTCAAAGATAAAATAATATTAATGTTGGCTAAAAAAATTGAAGAAGAAATTATTCAAGAAATAACAAAAGCGCCTTTTTTTCTATAATTGTTGACACTACACAGGATATTTCCAAAACTAATCGAATGTCTCATATATTTCGCTATGTCAACATTTTGACCAACGAAGAGGGTTTCCTTCCGACATAAAAATTGTGGAATCATTTCTGGGTTTTCGTGAAATTGTGGGTCAAACTGCTGAAGATCTTGAGCGAGAAATATTAGATTCGATTGAGGGAAAAGGGCTTTCGTTATCAAAATGCCGTGGGCAAGGCTTCGATGGTGCTGCGAATATGAGTGGCGCATATTCGGGGGTGCAAGCTAGGCTACGAGAAAAGGAACCTACGGCTGATTATGTTCACTGTGCTGCACATAATTTAAACTTAACCCTAAATGACAGCGTAAAGGATGTTACCGAACTCCGAAACTTTTATGATATGGTAGAAAAATTATATACATTTTTTGGGCATAGCATTAAGCGGTGGCATATCTTAAAAGAATTGTCTTCAATATCGGACAATATTTCAGTATCTTTGAAGAGGTTATCTCCAACACGGTGGTCTTCTAGACATGATTCCTTGGCTGCGTTAAGGTCTAGGTACGTAGATATACTTAAAGGATTAACACAAATAATTTTGCTTTCTAAAATGCAGAAGAAAGGAACCAGGCCCTTTCAATGCGTAAACAATTAGAAAGCTTTGAATTTGTTTTTCTGACGATTTTTCAATGTGAATTTCTTCAAATTATTAACGCAGTCTCAACACTTCTGCAACGTTCAGATATGCAGTTGGATAAGGCAGTGAAATTATTGGAGAGTGCTATGATTAAATTAAATAATCTTCGAAGAAATTTCAATGATATTAAAAATAAAGCCGAAGAAATTACTACTAAATGGGGAATCACATCAACTTTTTGTCAAAAGCGACATAAAAAACAAAAAAACACTTTGACGAGTTATGCGAAGACGAGCGATTGACCGATTCAGAGGAATATTTTAAAGTAAATATTTTTTACCGCGCCCTTGATGTTGTAATTTTTCAATTTCACAATAGATTTGAGGGATTAAAGAGTGTTTCTGACACATTTGAAATAATATATCCCTCAAAACTGATTTCCGCAACCGAAGAAGAGATATATGAAAAGGCCCAAAATTTAGTCAGTTTTTACGAAAAGCATCATTTGCAGAGAAAAAAGCTCGCAGGGAAAAATTTCTATAAATCTAGGTAAGTTTCTTTTTTGTAAATATTCAATGTTATTTTCTTCCTTGATAAAACTTTGAAAGATTCCGAAAAAGACATAAAATTGAATGATAAAGAATCAGGTCCGTTATTTCAGGTGCGTATAAACAAACGTCCACTTAAGTACTTAGTAATAAAATCATCAGGTGCGACACATTTTGATCCTATTTCCTTACTGAAGGGGCCTACTAATTGTCTTTTGCACCAGGGCCCTACTAAACATTGTTCCGCCACTGAATTTCGTGAAGGTCGACCAAACTCGGTTGTTATTCCAAAAAACTTTCATGCTGTGCGCAACATGATTGAAGAAGATCGACATGTGACTTACAGTGAGATAGAGGCAGTACCTTCGATTTGCATGAACATTTAGCTGTGAAAAAATCTGTTCCCGATGAATTCCGCATAATTTACCCGAAGCTCAAAAAAGGCTCGTGTTAATTGGTGTAAGGAAATGCTCAAAAAATTCAACCGAACAACTGCAAAATCCGTATACAACATCGTAACATGTGACGAAACTTGGATATATTTGTATAAACCGGCAACTAAGCAACAATCTACGGTTTAGGTGTTTCAAGATGAACCGAATCCCACAAAAGCTGTTCGTTCACGAAGCAGTTCCAAGAAAATGATCTCTTGTTTCTTTGGTTGTACTGGAAATGTCGCAACCATTTCTTTAGAGAATCAAGAGAACAGTTAACGCTGAATGGTATACAACAATTTGTTTGCCAAAAGTCACTGACGAAATTAGGAAAAACAACCGAAAACGTTGCATTATTCTTCATCGGGTCAATGCCAGCTCACACACAGCACGTCAAATATTTGATTATTTGAAGGAGAAAAACATCGAATTAATGTCTCATTGTCCGTATTCACCTGATTTAGGCGTAGGTAACGACTTCTTTGTGTTCCCGAATGTCAAACAAAAAAATACGTGGACAGCGATTTCCATCATCTCAAGAAGCTGTTGAAGCCTTCAAAAACCATAATTTTAAGATATCAGCTTCAGAATGGAAAAAATGTTTCCAGAATTGGTTTGAACGCATGCTTCTTCTTCTTCTTCGTCTGTGTATAGGTCAATGACGTGTTAATTACCTACAATAGAGTAGGTTCTGTGAGCCCTCTTTTGCACGTATGCCGGGCAGGAGGCTAACCTAACCCGTCGAACAGAGAAGAGAAGTTCCACTACACGGTTTACGATTGTCAACGATGTTTGTATGGCAA
Organism: Limonius californicus; assembly: GCA_014611495.1. Lineage (NCBI taxonomy): Eukaryota > Metazoa > Arthropoda > Insecta > Coleoptera > Elateridae > Limonius > Limonius californicus. The sequence continues at coordinate 29,078 of JABXWE010009393.1, read as the reverse complement.
CCGGTGCCAACGGTTTTACGTAGGTACCCTCCGAAGCACGACGGTTGCATATGCCACTATATTGGTCCACCCATCCAAGTACTGACCAGCGCGGATTGTGCTGGACTACGAATACCGTTTGACCGACGTCCGCAGCGCTGAAGAAATGCAGGTACTTCTCATTACAGATGGACGAATCCACGGATATTTCTAACTGTGTTCAACTTATAGCATTTGTAAGATACAGTGTGCGATGGTAGCTCAGTTGGTAGAGCGCTCGCTTTCTGAATAAAACGTTGATTCTGGCTTGGGTTCGAAACTTAAGCAGAACTATGCAGATTTATAAAAATCTTGTCTGCAACCCATCATACACAATTTCCCAATTCGGCTTGCAACCGTGGGATCTTAATGCTAAAAACCTTCTCTGGAATTTCTGTCGTTCGGATTCGACGTTAAATTGTAGGTCCCCCGTGATTCTACCTTAGCGCTGAGGAGAAACACGTGGCAGAGAAGAGGCCGATGCCCAGCAGTGGGACGGAAAGGCTGTTGATGAAGATACAATACTGGACATGGTATTACAGAAGATATTTTACTTAGTACTCCATTAGCGGTCAATACCACTGGAAAATGTTTACTCGATACTTTCATGCAAAATACTAATAAGTACGAGATGGACTGGGCAAAATGCGTTGCTATATGCACCAATGGCACCAATACTATGACAGGGCATCAATCTGGTCTTATTGTCAGATTAAAAGAGATAATGCCAAATGCTACATGGTTACACTGTTTTTTAGATCGAGAAGCTCTTGTATCAAAATCTTTACCATCTGAAATGGATTGTGTTTTGAAAAATATCATTATAAAGTGGTAAATTCCATCAAGGGAAAACCATATAGACTCATATTTTTAGAAAAATTTGTGATGACGGGTTCTTTATACGTAAATCTTCTTTATCATATGGAAGTAAGATGACTTTCAAAGTGTTCACAAACTCACAGAAGACTTAGTTAGGATGATAATACGATAAATTCTGAGCAAATATTTGCAGATATGCAAATTAGTCTGCACAATTTAAAACAACAGCTCATTGACTATTTCCCCTAAGAAATTTAAATTTATGACAATCACAGACCGAAACTGAATTCGTTTTTAAACAATTCCATTAAACAAATTGAAATTTCAAAGGACATGAAAGAAAAACTTATTGAAATATCAAGCGATGGAATCTTGAAACTAGACTTCTTTTCCCATAGCGTAGATCAGTTTTGGACCAAAAGATTACAAGAATACCCCGAGCCTGAGGACAAAAATAAAGTGTTTGGTGCCATTTGCCACATTATATTCGTGCAAATTAAATTTCTCGTCTATGACTGCCTTAAAAACAAAAGTAAGAAATCGCCTTGAACTTGAAAATGATATTATTGTGTGTGTGTGTATCGAACACAGACCCCAGATTTGAAAAGTTAGTTTCTGGAAAACAGGTACATACATCGCATGAATGTTTTTACTTTGCAACTTGTTTTTATGTTTACAGATATTTATATTTAGGTTCTTGCATTAAATTTATTGTAAATTTGAATATTTTAGGTTTGATTTATTTTTGTATGCTTTGTGAAAGGCAGAAATAAATGCCTTGAAAAGGCAATTTCTTTATTTTGGAAATCCTACCGTGATACCCGGGGGTCACGACCTACACTTTGGGAACCACTGCAGGAACAAGCAAACAAGGAGAAGGAGCAAAAAACAACAATTTCATTGTGGATTATATTATATTTTATTTTAGTTTTAGTTGAGTAAAGTGTCATTTTCTAAGATAGTAATAAATATACGTTCATGCATAATATACAGGTAGCACTTCTTTTCAACTTAAGTACTTCAATCACTATACTTTGAACTATTGCAACACATTTTACATTAAATAATTTTCCTTAATTTTTATTCTAAAATAATTTATGGCAGTGAATACACTAAGAAAATAAAAACGTGTAAAGAAAATTTAAATAATACTTAAATCGTTAAATATATATAAAAAAACAAACCTGTGATGACAAGAATACAATTATTATACCGATCACCTATAAAATAAATAACACTAAATGCTACATGAATGGCATAATATTACAATCGCACCAAATAATATGTGGTAATTGGTCGTTTCATTTATACGACCATAAAATTACAATAATAAATAATTAATCTATTTGGCAGACTTTGAGCCAGATGTTAAACACTCGAGTTATGTGTCATTGGACCATACACCAGATATTCAACTTAGTTATGATTTTAGTTACATGAAATATATAATAATAAAATAATCAGTCTCGAAATATCAAGACAATACAAAGAAATTTATTCTTCAAATTAGCAAAATTTAATTATAATACTAAGTACAGTGCATTTAAAATTTGAACAACCAAACCCCAATTAACATGGTTCAATTAAGACTAGATAAATGCAAATATACATAACTTTACAGATTCATTGTTAAAATATTAGGCCAACATGCTTATTTTTGTGAATATCGACTTTGTACGTTTGAATATTTCACTGGGCCTTTTCGAAAACAATCAAATCACAAAAATTAAACATAGAGACTCGTCGATATAACAATAATAAATGAGATTGGTTGGTGACTAAGTGATGATAAAAATAAAGATTGGGTGGGGTTGAATAAGAGGTGGATAGAAATTTTTATATTTTCATTTATTAAAGTATAAATGAAACCCGTCTATAATGGCACCATTAACACTGAATCAAAAGGGAATCTGATTAAGCAACAGTGCTTTTACAACCACCACTATATAAAAAAAGTTGGTGTAATATTCAATTTATGTTTACTGGTGTATCATCTTACAGTAAATGGATTGGAATGAGAAGTCTTTAATGACATATCTTACTTTCAACATGTTTGGTAACTTCCCTATTACCTGATTATAATCGGTTTCACTTGAAAACACAATGCTAAAACTTATCACAATTTAAAATTTTGAAGCAATATAAATTACAATGTTTCTATCTACACTTCTAACAAGAACATTTTCTACCAGACACAATTACACCCATACACCATGTGGGTTTTTGTTTGTCGGTACTGCATTTTCCAACTGGCGAGGAGAACCAATCATTTTGCGAGTGCTTCCAGCCCTATTAGGGCCTTCAAAAATATGCCTAAGTTCATCTGGTGGTGCAATGCTTAAGCTTTGAAGATTAGCTTCTTTCATCTCGTGTACCAAATGCTCTAACTGTTTCTTCTTTTCTATTATTGCTAACTCTAAAGCAGCTACCTGTAAGAGCACGTTAAAATACAATTGATTGGAGATGGTGGTTTAAGTAAATAAACTTTCTAAAAACCCCTCATCACCTTGATATTTATAACATTTAAATACATTAAGTTACTTTAGTTAGTTCAAGTTTCTACTGAAAATGGCAGCTTCAGTTGCCGAAACACATATTTAGGTGTTCTAAATACCGTGGTGGTAAGGAGTTTATGAAGACTTAGAGAGCAAAGGAGCACAGAGCAAGAAGGAAAAAAGGAAAATTGAAGTCCTAGATGTGCAGGAACTAGCAAACGAGGAAAAGAAAACTCGGTACCAGCAAAGGATAAGAGAAGAATGTGCACAAAGGACAAAATAAGAAGCGATAGAGGAAAAATGGAAAAGCATAGAAGAGACAATAAAAAAAGTAGCGAACAGCACAATAAACATAAAGAAAACAAAAAATAAAATTAAATGGTTTAGTGAAGAATGTAAACAAGAAATGCAAAAGAAAAGGAAAGCAAACCGGTTTAAAAGACGACAAAGAAAAATACAGAGAACAAATCAGAAAAACACGAAGCACTGTAGGAAAGGCGAAAAGAGAATATATCGAGGCAAAACTCAAGAATATAGAAGAAAGATACGAAAGAAAAGAGATAAGAAACTTTTACAAGGGAATAAAAAATACACGAGGAGCCCAAAAAGCTGCGCCTATATTCTGCAAAGACAAAGGTAAAAATCTGATTGGAGAAGAACAAAAAATTGTAGATAGATGGCGAGAACATTTCCAGGAAATATTAAATGTAGAAGAAAGAGAAACAGAACAAGGAAAGTGGGGAAGCAATCAACCAAATGAAACAAATGTATGGTAGAATGTCCAACACAACAGGAGATTGCAGAAGTAATAAAGAACCTAAAGAATGGAGAAAGTCCGGCAGAAAATGACTTAGGTGCAGAATTAATAAACTATGGAGGAGAAAGGATAGAAGAAAAAATATGTGATTTAATTAGGAAAATATGGCAGGAGAAGACAATGCCAGAGGCATGGAAGAAGGCGACTATTATCCCAATGTATAAAAAAGGGGAAAGGTCCAAATGCAACAATTACAAGGGGATACTCTGCTAGACACAACATATAAAATGCTGGCAACATTAATCAGAAATAAAATACAAAAATATACAGAGAAACAACTAGGCGAGTACCAGGGAGGTTTTAGAAAGAATAGGTCGGTAATGGATCAGATTTTTGAAGAACCCTGTACGAAATAATGAAAGATCTGAATATCCCGATTAATCTAATAGAATTAACAGCCATGACGATAACAAACTCGACTAATACAGTAAGAGTTAACGGTAAGCTCTCATCAGAATCAGGGACACCCCCTGTCTACGACACTTTTCGATATGGCATTAGAAGAAATTATAAGGAAAAGCGGCATTAACAGGACAGAAACCCTAAGTACGATGAATCAGCAGTGTTTAGCCTACGCGGATGACGTTGTGCTAATGGCAAGAACGAAAAAAGAGCTAGAAGCAAGGGTTAAAGATTTTGAAAAAACAGGAACAAGTGTGGGACTAAGTATAAACAAGGACAAAACCAAATACATGTTCATGGGCAAGAAAAATAAACAGACGACAGGTCGAAAGATACCTTGGAGGTAGAAGAAGTACAGAGTTTCATGTATTTAAGGGTCTTAATAACAGCAGATGGAAGCAAACGAAAGGACATAGAAGCCAGAATAGTCAAAGGAGATGAAGCAATGTGGGAGCTAAATGAGCTGTTGAAAGCAAAAAATGTGTCGCGGAGTGCAAAACTACGTATGTATAAAATGGTGCTAAGACCTATTGTGACGTACGGCAGCGAAACGTGGGTGTTGAATGAAGTTGAAAAACTGAAAATGGAGGTGTGGGAAAGGAAATGTTTAAGAAAGATATACGGAGGAAAAAGGACTGCGGAGGGATGGGAAGGAAGAGGGAACGAGGAAGTACAATAGATGTTTGGGGAAGCCACAATCAGCCACTTCATTGGAGCCCAAAGGTTGAGATGGTTAGGGCATATAGAAAGGCTGCCAAAAGAAAAGGTGACAAAAATGGTATTATCACTGAACCTAACGGAAGACCGAAGACTTAGGGAGAGATGGCTACAACAAGTGGTAAAGGATTTGCGACAGAAAGCAGTACAGAATTGGAGGAAGCGGGAAACCGTAAAGAATGTAAGGAGATTATTAAACAATGGGTCTAAAGGCCTATCAAAGCTAAATTCCGAAGTACAATATAAAACTGATTATAGGCGAACAAAACGTGAAAATAGGTAGAGAAAGAAATCAAAGCAATAGCTGCCAGCTGGGAAAGAATGTTTGCATGATAAATCAAACAACAATGGCTAACTATTATTCAACTTACTTAACTGCAAGAAATAATCTAATGGCTAAGAGCACCATGCAAAAAAAAAAGCGTATATAAAGCAACATGGTGTAGTCCAGATGGGAAAACTAGAAATCAGATAGACCATATGTTGATTACAAAAAGAGAGTGAACACCGTAAATCAAGTAAAATCTTGCAGGGGAGTGGAGATTGAATCAGCTCATATGCTGGTACGAATTAAAATGAAGCAAGTCAGGCCAGATTAGAAATCCAGCCAACAGAAGCCAAAGAAAAGTATGGCGGAAACACTAAAAAATGAAGAGATAAACAAAAAATACTCCGAAATGGTAAAACAGAAGCTGCAAATAAACAGCACCCAAACCGGGTAGAAAAGTGGCTCCTCATAAAAACGTCCCTAACGTTCCAAAGTGTGGAGGATTAATCGAAGAAACGGAAGTAAAGAAGAAAGAAGACTAGTTCGATAAAGAGTGCGAAGAAGCAATCGAAAAAAGCAAGAAAGCAAAAAGGCAGTGGTTACAACACACACAAGAATTCGAAAATCTATATAAAACAACAAGAAACAAGTTAAAATAATTTGCAGGAAAAAGAAGAGAAAAAATAAAAGAATTCGAAGAATCATATAATAAAAAAAAAAGTAAAGGCCTTCTATAAAATTATAAATGGAAAAAGTAAAGAGTTTCAACAACAAGTGATAGGTTTAAGGAATGAAGTCAGAGAGCTATGCATGGAAGAATCGAAAATAACAGAAATTGCCAACAACATTTTTAAAAGATATTCAGAAACCAAGAGGCACAGAAAATAGAACAAAATCGAAATATAGTTATGGAGGAAAAACTACCGAACCGGGAAGATCTTAGAAGAGTAATAAACCACGGGAAAAGTAATAAAAGTCCTGATACAGATAAAATTCCCCAGAATGAATAAAATACGGAAATGAAGAATTGGAAGAAAGAATTTTTGAATGCGATCCAAACATTACACATAAATAAAAAGTCAGCAACCTTAATCGAAATTATGCAAGGGTGTTATAATAAACTTGTTACCAAGAAAACGCTTAATCTAGGTCGGAAGAACCCCTGGTTTAATCATACGCTAAAAATGTTGCAACAGCAGCGGGATGATGTATATAAAACAGCTAAAATCAGCAATACTGCCGAAGACTGGAACTTATATAAAAATATTAAAAATCAGTATAATCGTTCATTAAAAATGGGTAAAAACGAGTATTATCAAAAACAAATTGAATCTGCCAAGGGCTCATCAAAGAACATGTGGAAAAAACTGAAACAACTCATTAAAAATGAACCTGCAACCAAAGCGGAATTTATAGAATTCGAAGACATTAAATTAACGGACTGTAAAGAAATTGCCGAAAAATTTAACAACTATTTCGTTGACAGCGTCAAAGAAATTCACGAAAGCATTGAATTAGCTAATTCCAGAGTAAATATGTATAGACGGTATTACCAACAATAACGTCAGCATATTTACGTTCAAACCAATTACCTTTGAAAAATTACAGAAAGTTGTTGCAAAAATGAATAATAAATCGAGCACGGATGGTATTAATTCCAAACTAATTTCTGATGCATTACCAGTTATTGGAAAAGTGCTACTACAAATTATAAACGAATCGTTTGAAACTGGAATTTTTCCTAAAATTTGGAAAACGGCAACTGTAAGTCCAATACCAAAAGTAAATGGGACAAAGAAAGCTGCAGAATTCAGACCGATTAATATGTTGCTCGCGTTTGAAAAAATCATAGAGCACATAGCCAAGGAACAACTTGAAAACTATTTAGAAGAAAATAAAATACTAATTGATGTACAATCAGGCTTCCGTAAAAATCACTCCTGTGAAACGTCATTAAATTTGATCCTAGCAAATTGGAAGGAGGATATAGAACATGAGAAGAAAGTGGTAGCAGTTTTTCTTGATTTTAAAAGGGCTTTTGAAACAATTGACAGAGACTTACTCCTGGCAAAAATGGAAAAATACGGTATTGAGGGAACGACATTACGATGGTTTAAAGATTACTTATGTGGACGACAGCAAATCACTAGATATGAAGGAGAAGATTCTCAAGCAAAGGAAGTAGGTTTAGGGGTCCCCCAAGGATCAATTTTGGGTCCATTGTTGTTTATTATGTACATTAATGATATAAACTTATCCGTGAAGAACAGCCAGATCAACTTATTTGCCGATGACACCCTGATAACAACAGCTGATAGTGATGTGAATAGTGCCGTAACTAAATTAAATCGTGACCTTCGAAATATTTCTGAGTGGTTAAAACTTAAAAAGCTTAAATTAAACACATCCAAAACTAAAGCAATGATAATTAGTAGCGGATGGATATTGCACAATACGGTGACGAATGTTGTGGTTGACGATGTTGAAATAGAGTATGTAACTAAATTTAAATACCTTGGTGTTGTAATAGATAATAGGTTAACTTTTAAGGACTATGTCAATTATGTGGTAGGAAAAGCTGCTAAAAAGATAGGTTTCTTTGGACGAATAAGTTCTAAATTAAACATTTGGTCGAGAATATTAGTGTAGAAAACGATTATTGCGCCACATTTTGATTATTGTGCTAGCGTATTATTTCTGGCTAATGAAGGAGACCTGCAGAGACTGCAAAAATTGCAAAATAGAGCAATGCGAATTATTTTATCTTGTAACAAACGTACCCACATTGCCTTAATGTTAGAAACCTTGCAATGGCTTAGCATAAAGCAACGAATATATTTTAATACATTAATTTTGATTTTTAAACTCATTAATAATAAATTACCTAGTTATTTGAATAAGTTTATTGTATATAATAGGGATGTACATAATTACGAGACAAGATATGTAAACCATTTCAGGTTACCTGCAGCAACAAAAGCCTGCTCTCAGAAAAATTTATATTATAAAGGATTAAAACTGTATAACGAAATGCCTGACGAAGCCAAACAGGCAACCAATTTGTCTCAGTTTAGAAAGTTATGTTCTATGTTAAATCTGTATGTTGAAATGCAATGTGTAAATGTAAACATCTTTTGATGAATAAACCGAATTACTTACTTACTTTATTAATTCAAAAAATATGGAGAAGAAAGAAATGCCAAAGGAATGAAAAACTGCATTGATCTGCCCAATCTTCAAAAAAGGGGACAAACAGTTGATTGAGAACTACAGGCCAATATCGCAGCTAAATACTACATATAAAATAACAGCCTCACTAATCAACGAAAAAGTCAGAGCCGAATCCAAAGAAAAGATAGGGAAGTACCAGGCAGGATTCAGAGAGGGGAAATCAACGATCAGTGAAATATTCTTGATAAGACAAATACACGAAAAATGTAGAAGAATATAAGAATCCATGCACTGTACATAGATTTGAAACAAGGCTTCGACAGAGTGGAAAGAAATGAAGCAAGAAAAGCAATGGAAGAACTACATTATGATCAAGATACAATAGCCTTAGTAGCAATGACTTTGGGAAGATCAAAAAATAAGGTAAAATTTAAAGGCTGTCTATCGACAGAATTCGAAAACGTCCAGCTACAACAAGGTGACCCTCTATCACCACATCTGTTAAACATTGGAACACATTATAAGGAAAGCCAGAATTATCACGAACACAAACATTGTTAACGTACTATATCAAATTTTGGCTTACGCAGATGATGTGGTAATAATGGCCAGAACAGAGGAACAATTAAAAAGCATAATAAAGAATTTTGAAAAAGAGGCGAAAGAGTGGGACTAGAAATAAATACAAAGAAATCACACTACATGATTGTGGGTAACTCAAAACAAACTGAAGTCACGAACTGAGCATATCAACAAGGTCAACAAAAGAAGAGATAACCTTCAAATTGAAAAACAGTGTGACATACTTAGGTGTCTATGTAAACGGTGAAGGAAAACAAGAAGAAATAAAAAAAAAAAGAATAATAAGTGCTTCAAAGCACGCAGGATCCCTAAATCGGTACATAACAAGCAAGAGTGTCCCAAGAGCAACAAAAATCCGGTTGTACAAGACAATTATTAAACCTATCCTAACATACATGAGTGAGACGTGGGTGATAATGAAAGTGGAAGAAAACACTGCTAATGTGGGAAAGGAAGATATTAAGAAGAATTTACGGAGGGGTAAAAGAAGGTCAAAATTGGCGCAGAACAACAAACAGGCTAAGTTGGTTCGGACATATAATTACGGAGGGAATAAATGACCCAATACGAAAAATACAGGAACCACAAGGAAGACGGAAAATAAAAAGGCCAAAGAAAACATGGCAGTAACAAATGAATGAAGTCCTCCAGGAAGCAGGGTTAAGGGACTAGAAAACAGAAATTAAAGAATAAAAGCCATAGGCCAAACTGGCCTGTAGTGCTGTTAAACTGATCAAATTGAAGGAGCTTTTCCAAAGTTTATTTACATTAAAATTCTGTCTTACTTTTAAACAATATCCTACCTCTTTTTTTAATGTTTCTGCTGTTAAATGATGCAATTCGGTGCTTTGTTTGGCTAACTCTATTTCTTTTTGCAGCCGCTCTACTTCTACAAGAAAACTCTTTTCTAGCTGCTTTCGAGAGTCGTTTCTTCTAGACTGCGCTCGTTGTTCTAGTTGCAATTCTTCCATTACTAATCTGAAACATTTATGAAATGTTTGGTAAATATTTTTTTATAATAAATTATATTAAAATTTGTAGCTAAACTACCTACAAGAGATTTTATTCGAGCAGATAACACTAAATACAATTTTTTAAAGTGGTTAGCAGTACTACTTAATATAATTCCTATAGTATATTCCAATTCGTTATGTCCCTAACGGCTTAAGCGAGTCCACGCCTATCGCTTGTACCTGCCTGCGCTGTAAAAGTGCGTGAATTGCATTAGCTGTCCTTTGTCTCTTTTTAACCAGTGAGGCAAAGAGAAATAGAACGCTTGTGCGTAGTTTGCAGCATACAATACTTTGGCTATTCAGAATCATTAGCGCGCTGCGGTTATTTTTTTTAATATGCGCCGTATCAACAAATTATATACATGCAAATAATTTCAAAGTAATTACATAATAAATAAAACAACAAAAGTAACATTATACAATATAATTATCAGTTGTAATTTTATTAATCACTATCATCATCTTCAATGTGAAAGTCGTCGTCCGAATCAGAATCCATTCCTAAATGAATCACAAGTGGATTTACTTCTTCAAGTATCACACGTTCGCGTTCCCAATAATCTTGAATTGTTTTATCAGTATGTTGAACTGTTTTTTTCCAAATTTCAGGTGTCACTGTAGACAGTGCTTCTTTCCACATACTTATTACATTCTTATCACCATAGCCGTCTCGGCCAATGTGCGCATCATAATAGTTTTTGCAGATGCCCCATATTTGCTCAATTGCATTGAATTGACAATGATAGGGAGTAAGCCGGAAAACTTGGTGACCGGCCTCATTTGTTATTTGGTCAACTATGTAAATCTTTAGCTTTTTATGATATTGTGCAATGTTAAGTAAATTATCTTTTTTTGCATCTTCCAGAAAATCTATTTTTTGCCTTTGTAGCCACTGTTTTATATCTTCTTTAAGCCAGCTGGTAACTGGTTGGTTCTCCATAAGACCTGAGTGATAGGAAGCGTTATCCAAAACTATAACTGATGGCTGTTCTAAATTACCCAACAGATCTTCTTTTAACCACTTTGTGAAGCATTCAGCATTCATGTTATCATGATAATCCGCGCTGCTGGAAGTTGAAGAAAAAACATGTGCAGCTTCAGCAACAAATCCATCTTCCGTTCCCGCGTGTAGAACGATAATCGTTTACTCTCTCCGCAAGTTTTTCTCACACTTTTGATGGAGTCATCTTGCCAACTTCTTTTAATTCCATCTTTTCCAAAAACCCATGTTTCATCTACATACACAAATTTTAAGTTTTGTTGTTTTAAGGCTTTGAATTTGCCTAGAAATGTAGCTCTCTGTTGCACCACACCAGGTTTTTCGCAAAGAGCTCTCCTATCAGAATCCTTCAGAAATTTAAAATCGATCGATTTAAGCATTCAATATAAACTTGTACGACTTATATCAACAATGTACCTTTCATCAAGTTCATTCTTCAAAGTCATCCTGTATATTGTATCACGAATTCCTTGTTTTTGAGTGTCACAAATGTCTTCCGATTTTAATTTACGGCGTTTACTATTGTTCATCACTTCACGATTTGCGACATTTTCATTATTGCGTTTCACAATTGCTTTTATTGTATTCGCGGGTATTTTTAATGCCGCCGAAACCCGTTCTCGAACACTTGTAACTGGCAAAAGCGGACCTAAATTGTCCTTTTCGAGAGTAAAATACTCCAACAAATTTAGAACGAGTTCTTCGTAGTCTACGTGGCGTTTAGCCATGTTGACCGGGTCAAATCAGAAAACTAACTAAACCATGTATTCAATTGTTTCTGCAGTTATATTTTCTAATGCTTATTGAGATACTCATTATCATTATAATACCGTTTACTAACGGGTATTTAATCTTTCGCATTATCCAGTCTTGTGCAGTATCTTACCGTAAAGTAACGCGATACCGGTATCGCGATACTTTTTGCAGTATCTTAGTATCGCGTACGGTACATTTTTTATATGTTACCGTTATCTTATCTTCAGATAGAATTTTTTAGTATCTTTAACATTTTTGAGATACTTTTCAGATACTTTTAGATAAATATTTGTTTCAATGCTAAAACTTTTTTTTAAATTATTATATATTCTTACAATGTGGCTGTAAGGGTTTAAAATTCCCTAAAATTTGCAAATCCTAAAGCAGGCTCTAAAAGTTTTACAACTTAAGCAGCTTAAGTCGGACAAAGAGACAGCCAGACAGGCTCCTGGTTTTACAGCTGCAGCTGCAACAAATGTTTTGTGTTTTTTTTTAAGTATCTAAAAAGTATCTTAAAAGTATCTAGATACTTTTAAAACGTATCTTGTATCTTTGTCAGGTACCGGTTGTTAAAAGTATCTTATCGTTGAAAAAGATACTTTTTTATGCAGAGTATCTTATCTTACCTTCAGGTACTTTTTTTTCGGTATCTTTACAACACTGGCATTATCTATATGCAGAATAACTCGGTTAATATAACCTTCTAATTACATGCAACTTTGGGCAACTTTGGGAGCAAATGTAACTTTAAATAATTTCAATAAGTGGTTTTATTTTATTTATTTATTTATTTGTTTCAAAAAAAAATTGCCAACAATTACATTCGCAAGGTAAATGACCTACGCCACTGTCACGTAAGTAGCTTGTCCGTAAACCTGTTCTTACAATCTCCGTAGGCGTGAATTCGCTTAAGCCATTAGGGACATAACGAATTGGAATATACTATAGCTAAGCTAGTCTACATTTTATTTTTTCAAGTAGCTATCTACACTAAAACCTATTCTGAAGGTGGCTGGCTATACTACAAGCTAATTAAAAAAATGTGTAGGTAAGTTATACTACAAGCTATTTGCCTCAAGTAGCTAGTTACACTGAATCCTATTTTTATAGTGGCTAGCTATACTACAAAGTATTTATTAAAATTGGTAACTAAGCTATAGAACAAGCTATTTAATCAAGTTTGTAATTAACCTGCACAACAAACTAGTTGCTTAGAGTAGCTAGCTACACTAAACCATATTTTTAAGGTGGCTAGCTATACTACAAATTGCTTAATAAAATTCTTAGCTCAGCTATACTACTAACTATTTGCTTTAAATAGCTACATTATATTTTTATAGTGGCTAGCTATATTACAAGCTACTTAATAAAATCCGTAGTTAAGCTTTACTTGATTTAAGTAGTTACCTACACTATAACATATTTTTAAAGTGTCTAGCTACCTAAACCTATTGGATAAAGTGACTGGCAATACTATAAGCTACTTAATAAAATTTGTATCTAAGTTACACTACAGTTGCAGTAACTAATTCAACTACTTTTTCACACAAATCTAGTGAAATCCTAATCATAGCTGTAAAATATCATATACAGTAGTGCCAAATTAAACTTGGATACCACTACAAGATGTATAAAATTAAATCTTATTATCAAGGACTTCGGTATATCCTTAGTTATCGTTGATGGTCACTACATCTGGGAACTTTACCTAATACTATGTGTGAACTGTAATATTTAGAAACCTATGGTTTAATAAAATTAAGAATTGTAAAAGCAGCTTCTCGATTTTGCGCTAGAGCAACTTTCTTTAAAAATCAACAAAAAGAGTATCTGTCTATTTCCCAACTCTGTAATTACCTTATTTTATTTTTACACTGCAGTAGTTCTGTTTCACAATTTGCTAATTTTGATCGTAACAGAGTTATTTCGGACTTTAACGTCTTCTCTTGTTGCTTTACTATTTCTGATTCTTCTTCTACATAACCTAATGCTTGTATCTAAAATAAACAATTTTTAGAACTTTTAAGTTGTTTAATACGAAACCTGTTACCTGATCATTATTAATTCTATTTGTGTTGCTAATTGTAACGACTTCCTGAGCTACAAAATCCAGCTGAAATTGTTTTTCTCTTTCTTTGCCTTCCCAATAAACAATTTCAGCATCAAACTGAAAATATAATCATGTAATATCTATTATTTGTTATATTTACAAGTAGATAAATATTCTAGAGATCCCAGCATAAAATACTAGTACATATTATTAGTATAGTTATAATTTCTTATTTAAAATTTTGACCTGTAAGTCTTTTTAATGATAAAATTATGATTCTTTAAAAAGCTATTAGTTTTTGTTATGATTTTTTAAAATTTAAATTACGACTGTTTAACAAAAAAATTGGGTTTTTAATAGATGGTATTCATAAAAAGATAGACATTTATAATAACAATTATGAGGTTTCTATGATCAGACACAATGCTCATTCATCCGAAATTATTGGGTAAGTGTGGGTCTAGGTAAGTAAATTTTATTTAGAGAATAAAAAACATCACATCAAAGACTGTAATAATTGCAAATACTAAAATTAAATTTTAAATTGGTAGTTTTAATGAATGCAGGTAAACTCTAAAAAGTGGTTCAAGTAATAGGAAACCTTGAAAGTAATAAAAAAAATCTTTGTTGTATAAACACATAAAACTAAGCTGTAATGTTTGAAAATGAGACATTTTGAAAACAAATCAATTAATAAATCTAAACTATATGACCAAATAACTGACTAAATGTTTTTGATAAATTTAAGATTTATATATATTTTTTTCTGTAAAATGTAGTAGAGATCTGAACTTACAAATTTATGATCGGTAAGAATTTTATGACTTTGTCTCCACTGAATATATTTTTAGAATTTTTGTGTCCACATATTTTATAACTTTATGTAAAAGCAATCGTTTTATTTTGCATGTACCAATTATATGCTTACCTTAGTGAGATCAGCCTGTTGCGTTGATAACTTCTCCCTTTGATAATTTACTAAAGAAACTAATTCTCTATATTGTGTATTATACAACACAGATTCTTCTAGCTTATAATCCATTTTATTAGGATCTACTCTGTTTTGTAAAACTTTGTGAGGGTCCTTAAATAATTTCGTGAATAATTCAAAATACTTTCCAAATTTATGACCACTTTACCTGTACTACATTTTTCTTAAATTTATCGTAATTAACTGATGAGGTAGGAGGGGGTGGATCCCTATAAGGGGGTGGTGCAGGCGGATGGGCTGTCAGTCGATGACTAGGAGAGTCGGAAATATCCGACACAGACTGACTGCATTTCTTAGGTGAACTGTGGCTGTCACGAACTTCTAATTGTGTAGAGCGGACTTGTGGAACACCCTTTACTATTCCTATATTGTCAGCACTAGCGTGATAACTACCACTAAGAACAATAAAAACCATAAGTGGAATTTGTTTAGATGAAAATTAAACTTGATGCACACCTGAACGTGAGGGATTTTTGAACTTCTCTGCTACATTTTTCTGGAGAATCTTTCGATTTGTCTGGAGAAGATTTCATTCTGTCCAACAGTTCAGTTGACCGATTAGGAGTGGAGGGACACACCGGTGATGTGGAAGATACAGCTGGGCGGCTTGAGGATGAGTTTTTAATAATATCACTTCTTTGCAAAATAAATTGCACATCATTGGAATATTCACCCCATTTCAGCAAGATCTAATAACATGTAAGAATTGTTAAGCGTGGTTAACCAACCTTAAAAAGTTGTTTTAAATGAATTTACATATAGCAAGCTTCAGTTGTTCAAATAAATTGTAGTTTTACTGAACTAAATGGTATGCACTTCTGCCTTTCATTTCATGACGCAAAAGTAGGCCAAAATATTTTGTTCCCAAACTCTATTACTGTAATATAAATACTTACCTTTAATGGATTTTCATTAGGAGCCAGTTGCCTCTCATTACTTCTCCACCTTTCTATTAAAGTAAAGCGACCTGATTTTCCTGTGGCATGTGCTAATGCGTAGACAATGTCCTACAACATTCTGATTATTCTTGTTGGCCTAAGTAAATAGTATATTTCATACCTGACATGTTGTGTTCTCAGTTACACCACAAACTATGCGTTGAATCCCTTCAACCCAGACTTTCAGTTCCATATTGTCGTTACAATGTCAGTGATCGAAATTCGTCTAACATAAAAATTCAACATCTTTAATGGAAATTATTTATATTAACGATTCTTTACTTTTGTACTTTATTCATAAGACCAACTCGAATAGGAAATTAATACAGAGAATAAAGTAAACAATGAAGACTATTACCTTTGCTTATTTACAGGTAAGCTCATCCTGATGCAACACTTTCACTACAAGTGGTTCGTAGCAATAAAATGTGATTTGGAATTTTATAAATCAAATAAATAGATAATTCAAAAAATAACATGTTAAAAATCTCAACATTTAAGATTTATTTACAATTCCAAGTGTCAATGTCAAATTAGAATCAGCTTGAATCAGCTGTCAAAAGCTGTTAGCCAACGTAAATAAAACAAATAGTGGTGTGTTTATAGTCTCGCTAAACGGTAGCTGACTACATGAAATCCTTCAGCCAACAGTTACCGTCCTGCTTATAAAAAAAAATACTTTTTTTAAAACCGGCCAGAAATTAGTACTTTCCGGTTTATTTTTAGGTCAGAAAATCTCATTTTGTCGGACCGGGCCAGAAAGTTATTGTGAGAGTCCGGTAATAGTAGATTGTTTGACAAGTAAAGAAAAGTGGTTGTTTACTATCGAGTGGAAACAGATTGATTTACGAGCGTTAGCGAGTAAATTAAGTTTTCACGAGATAGTAGACCACTTTTCTTACGAGTTAAACATGCTATTTTTTTGTATCCTTAATGGAAAACGTGGAAAACCTAAGAATATTTTAACAAAAATTGTTTTATTACAATCTTTAACATAGTTGTCTATTAAAAGTAACCTTAGCAACGCATGACGACAAATTAAACAAAACAGAATTTTAACAGAAGATGCAGTTTGAAGTCAAGTACATGGATGTTTCCTTAAACGAAATTTCCAAAAATACATTAAATGGAATTTCATTCCAAAATTTATCTAATTGTACATTCAATTTTTATGGCAATAAATATAGTGAATAATTTTTTCGTTAAATGTCATTTTTTGTGTGGTTGTGTTGCTAACGATTAAAGTGTTGCTAACGAATAAAGTGTTGCTAACGAATAAAGTGTTGCTAATGAGTAAAATAAAACATTTCCTTTGTGAATTCTACTTAATCAAATGGCTGTTTTCCATTAAGGATACAAAAAAAGCTTTTACCGGACTCATTTTTATTTATCAATTGGTTTCTATAGTAACCGGTATTTTTTAAAACTATAAAATAACTTGACATATTTTGACGTTTAGTTGAAAAGGTGAAATAATAATAATAATATGAAGTTTATGGTACAACAATGCCCGTTTTAAAAAAAATATTGTACGTAACACGTCCCAAAAGTGCTTTTACTGGACTCGCGGGCTTGCAAGACTCGCCTGCGGCTCGCCCTGCAATTTGCCCACTCGTCCAGTAAAAGACCACTTTCGGGACTTGTTACGTAAACTACTATTGTGTGCAACTGTCAAAAAAACGTCACTTTTTTTTCATGATTTTGAGTCGTGAAATAGCATATTTGTTTATAGTAAAATAAAGTCTTGACAACGTAAATAAAGTCTTGACAACGTAAAAAAAGACTTTTTTTTACCGGCCGACAAAGACTTTTTTTTACGGGTCATGATCTTGAATGAAATTAGCTTTTATTAGATAATTCGAACGTTATTTATCTTTAATTTTGGTAATTTTTCACAGTTGCACACAAAATTTTGTATGCCACATGGCCGTGAACTATCTTTTTTTATTCGAATGATTATTTGGCTCGGCTGCGCCTCGCCAAATAATATTCATTCTCATAAAAAAAAGTCCTAGTTCACGGCCTTGTTCCATAAATAACTATTGTTAAAGTAAGTTATTAAAGCATGTACCTATATTATGCATGTTATAATCAAATATATAAAACCAGTTCATATCGACACTGTATTTTTCAAACACCAGCATTTTTTAACATTTGCAGGATTGATTTTTTTCACTTGAACTATTATTACGTACCTTACATTATGATATAAACATACTGTAAATATTTTATTTTAAAGATAGAAGAACATTACATATGCAGACATAATAAGTTGTTGTGATTTCAAAATCACGGATAACATCCATATTTCATTTTTAGAAAATTGCTTAAAAATGCCGTAATTTGCAGATCTGCAATATGTAATATAAAATTAACTTGGTTCCAGAAGATTAAACCAATTAATAATTTTTTTGGTTAATAGCTGTATTTAAACATTTTGGCAATTTTCTGGTTTTAAGGCAAAGAACAGTTTGTTTAATTCGTCTTTTTATCAAAAAATGATTAATAATCTCTACATATTACGAGGGGGTATTGATTCGTACTTAGCCTACCATATAAAACGCCACATTTCAAAACAAAATTTTATTTATTCAACATAATCTCCTTTAAGACTTATACATTTAGCAGAACGTTCATAAAGTAATTCTAAGCCATTTAAATGTTTGTCTTGGTCTGCAAACCACTCCTCAGCGGCACATATTGCTGCGTCATTTGTCGAACATCTTTTACCTTTCAAATGTTTTTTGAGTTTTAGGAACATAACAGTCTGATGGTGCTAAATCCGGAGAATAGGGTGGATGGTCAACCAATTCAAAACCAATTTCATCAATTTTTTGCAGTGCAATCAACGACTTGCCAGCAGGAGCGTTGTCTTGCAAAAAGACCACACTTCTGGCAAGTTTTCTGCAGCGTTTTTCCACAATTTTCTTACGTAACTTAGTTAGCAACTATTGTAAGGCCATCTTTTGTTGCGCATGCTCCAAGCAGGAGTTGACTCCCTGCAGCGTTTAGATTTAGTTAGTATACTTACAGCCACCAACACAAGCAGTTGTAAGGGGCACATGCCCGCCTGTACTCAGAAGACGAATAAAATGTATTAAAAGGACAATCACAACCATTTATTGTGTTTGATCATCAAAAAACCGGCAAGGAGTATATCTCGGTGTTACAGTGCCAGGATTTACCCCAACAACTATAATATGCTCCCGTGATAGTTCTACCCCGTTCCAAATAATCTATCAGAATTATCCTTAGATCATATACATTTACATGGATATGACAACAGATTGTAAAGTGTGTTGTAAAGATACCACAGACAAACTATTTTTGTTCCTTCTCTTCCTATTACAAATAAATCATATCTACCATCTTTCTCTGTACCCTTATGCAATCTACGCATGCGCTCACGCGTGTTGTACGGCGAGAAATTTAAATATGTAGTAAATATAACTAATATAAACCAGTGCAATTATCGCAGTCTTTTAAATCTTGCCACAAAAACATTCTTGCCATTTTTCAAAATTAATTATTTGACACCTCTATAACTGTCAAATATTTATTTTTAAAACATAGTATGCTGAGACAAGATCCATGGTAGGAATGTGAACAGAAGTTGTGATATCAGGCAAAAAAGGCACTGCCGAAACACGCAACTTCTTTTTTGGCCAATAGGTTTCTTCGTCATAGCTTTCAGCAGAAAAATGTTTAGAACATATAAGTGAATCTGGCTTAATATGGCATTCTTTCAAATTACATGCTTTCAACCACAAATCAGCACGTACTTTATTTGTAGGAAACCTGCAATAGGTACATACATAAGTAATCAAATCTTTGAAATGAATTTTAAAGAATTGAATATCTGTTAGCTTTAAATATAAACAATACAACTGCACGTGGTTAATTCTCAAAATAGTGGGTTTTATGAACTATAGAAATAGAAATACTTACCGATGAAATGAAATCAAACAATTCCTTGATGGGGGAGCACTGCAAATAACGCATTTTCGCGCCATTTTAGATTAAAATTAAAGATTTCAATAACACAAAACGTTTCCACATTTACAGGTTATGCGCTGTTGTTGTGACTTTTCTCACTGACAGTTTAATTTATGTAATTATCGCCATACGTCAATCGCAATTGGGTGAGCGCCAATTGAAACGGGTACAAGTGAAACAACATTATTGGATGTCATGCAACGGCAAAAGAGACAGATAAAAAAAGTTTGTTGGGATCCATACAACAGTGACGTACCTAGTTTCTTATGGAGTAGTATTATCCATATAAATGTGTATGATCTAAGGAATTATCCCATCTTTGTCTCAGAAAACTAAAGCAAGAATCTTGTCAGCCGATTTTTGAACACGGAATTTTTTAGGTTGTGGAGAACCAACATGCTTCCGGTGTTTGGATTGCTCTTTAGTCTCTGGGTCGTAGTGATGGATCCAAGTTTCGTCCATAGTAACAAGCCGATCCAAAAAATTTGAGGAATCTTCTGCAAAACGGCGGCAGATTTTCTTTGACGTTGTCAATCAAACACGCTTCTAATCAACGTTCAAGCATCTTGGAATCCATTTGACCGAAAGCTCTCTCATACCCAAGTAGTGATGAATGATGTGACACATACGTTCATAGGAAATGTACAATGCTTCTGCAATATTTTTAATCCCAATACGTCGATTTTCTAAAATCATATCATGGATAGAATCAATGTTTTCCGGGGTGGCCACAGAAATTGGTCTTCCAGGGCGGTGCTCATCTTTCACATCTGATCTTCCTCTTTTGTATTCCGCAACCCAGTTTTTAATAGTGGCGCATGAAGGACACTGATCACCTAAGGTTTCTATCATATCAGCAAAAATTTCTTTGCCCGATAACCCTTTCAAAAATAAATAGGTACGTAATAACTGACCGAAACTCGATTTTTTCAAATTCCATTTTTTTCTCAGACATGCTGTTTTCAAAAATTCACAGTTTGATGACTGTTCAATTTATGGATGTCAAACTCTGACAACTCATTTATAAAACATCATAGTTGTAACCATATCAACCATATTCACTTTTCTTTACTAGAAACTTTCCAGGCCAACTAGATATCAATACCCCCTCGTATAACATAACAATCCATTGTAGGTAATTAACAGGCAATTGGCCTATAATCAGAAGAAGAAGAATAATTTACAAAACTATATTATAATAAATTATTGACAACAAATAGTTATAAAGTTTTCTCAGGAAATTTGAAGAACAACCAAGAGAATTAACTCGTCAAAGTGTTAACCCTGTTTCGTCTCAATAATAATAAATTTGTAGGTAATCTACTTGGCTATTTTTGATAAAAAGTAATTATTGTAACATTTTCTTTTAAATCAACAATCAGAACAGTGTAAGTAGGTAATATAAATACATACACCTTGGACCGAGTGATTCTAAGTATGGTTTAAGACCATCTTTATTAATGATATGCCGTGGTGGGCAGTACACAGCAGATATATTTAAGGGATAATTTAGTTTACTATCTCGGATGCTTGTTGCCTGAAGGAAATACTCTTCGTATTTGAATAGTTCATGATGTATGATGGTATCACCAACTAAAATCGCTGTTCCGCCATGGTCGGTGCCATCGGGATGTTCATTGTGATATGTTGCGTAGTGGGATATTTTTATATACAATCTTTCCATAAAATGAGTTTCAGATATTAAGAGTATATCTGCATTGTTTATTTTTAGGAATATTTCTAGTGCAAAAATTTTTGACTGGAGGCCACTGGCATTCCATACAGCTAAAATTAAAAATTGGAACATTGTTTGGCTATTTTGCTTATGACTGTAGATAACATGTCGAGGATCTTGATATTTTGCTGGATTAGTTTCTTAAACTCGCCTTTGAATTAGGAAGTGTGTTAAAGTTATGTTAGAATGCGCTTCTTGATTATTTTGTGTTTATTCTAGGTTGGTTTGTGTTATCTGTGTGTAGCTAAAATGGCCATTATTCTGTCTATACTCGTTAATACGTTTTCTGGGTTGTTGTTTGCCTAATTGATATTTGTTTTGTAGTTCACGATAAACTTGACATCCTTTATAGTTTGACTGGATGATTTTCAGTGCCTAAGATGCATGTGGCTGGTGTATTTCTACTTTTAATACACGTTTTGGTATTGTGCGCACCCCCACATTTTCACATGCTTACGGACGATTGCAGTAATTTTTCGTACGATTGTATTGTTGACATTTCCTATATTCCACTAATACGAACTTTTTCTTGGTGGTTGTACTGCGATAACCTTGTTTTCTAAATATTTTAGATGGTAAATATTTTTGTTATTCATGTTCGGTTTCAAATCCACGAAAAACATAGGAAACACTGTTTTAGTAGATCTTTGATATACATTACATTACATTCGTAACCTTGTAACAGGCATTTTCTAAATGTTCCTTGATATCATTTGTAGGAGTTTCAGAATGAAGATATTTTATTATAACCCTGTATGCATCTAGTACGTATCTTTTCTTGCATAAATTTAACCAGTTGTCTAAAAGCGTCCGGCTCTTTAGCGCTAATATTACCACGTTATCTGCTAAGCTTTTAGTGTTAAATTTGGCTTCTTCTGCAGCTAAGTGTTTCTGATTTGTTCCTAATTTAATACCCCGTGCACAAAGGTAGGTGGTAGCCTGGGTACCGCTTTTTGAGAGTTGTTTGTAATTGTTTGGTTACTGTCATTCGTTTGCAGAGAAGTGGTATAAGTTATAACCATCGGGGTTGCATAAGGTTAAGTATCTGTTGCAATGACTTATTCAGTTATCTGTTAGCTGCGCCTGTTTACGCATTCGTCTTCGTTTAATTGTGTCTGTTTACTTCCTGCCAAGAGCATTTGTTATTTTCTGGTTCGTCTTTGTCGGGTGTTTCTTCATTAGAATAATCTATTGATTGACATTTTGTGCAATATTGGTGTTACTAATTATGGTTGTGAATTAAAGTTCGAGAATGGCATAATTCCTTGCGAAAAATTCGATGACATATCTGCATTAACGAAATTTTGTGGTATGAACGCATAGAAATAGAGTGTTATTTCTATGTATGAACGGTTGTTGTTGTCCTTGACTTACAAATATTGTTGTTGTAAAATTTGGTTGCGGCAAATAGCTTATCGGCTGATGCCTGCACGAACGGATCACTTACAGCAGCGGTTCTCAAACTTTCGTATTTCGCCCCCCCTCCCCCCTTTTTCACCTTATATATTTCTGCGCCTCCTGCATGATATAAAATAGATAACCCGATACCCAACAATATTAAAGCAAAAGCGTTTCGGATACTGTTATCTTCTCCTATTTCTTACCTTTGCGAAATTGATTATTCCGTTGTAGCTGCTTTAAAGTCTAAATATAGAAACAAACTTCAAATAGAAAAGGAGTTCAGAGTGTTTATATCGAACATCAAACCAAACTTGGACAGGCTGTGTACTTTAAAACAGGCACATATTAGTCATTAGATCTATGCATTAGAAATGTTTTATTTAATTTTAGTTATAATGCTTTCGTTGTGATACAAATGTAAAAATTAATTCTGATGTCTTGTTCATTTGTTCGACCGCCCCCTCCCGTACAACTTCCGCGCCCCCAGCAGTTTAAGAACCGCCGTGTTACAGTATCCATTGCAAATGAACTTGGTCTTGCGGCCTTACTAAATAAAATTTATACGTCCACTCGATATCACCGGCACAGAGTACAACTTTATTCGCTGAAAGCCAAGCGAACACTATTATTGTAACATGTTTTCAAACAGTTTTCAAATTAGGGACGGCTATGAACGTTTTTTGCATGTTAGACAATGAACTATAAACATATGCCAATTTAAACAACTGTTAAATTAAGATAATTTATCCGCCTGTCAAAATCTGTTTAATCTGGTTGTTGTAATTTGTTTCTTATTCGTTTTCTTTTTAAAATGCGTTTTACTGCAGCTGGTACGTAACATGACAGCTATGACATGCCTTGAAGCACTCACAGCCAACCCTACTTTGAAAACTTTTTGATCCCTCGTTATAAACTGTAAAGCAGTCCCGTTGGTAATACACACATCACCGATTGGTGATCTGCAGTACGAACATAGGATATAAGAAACATTTGCATCCATGCATCTTGACGTTTTTAATATTAGTCATAGGTAAATAGATGCGACGGGTTTAATTTTTTATCGCCTTAGTATTAACTATGACTTTAATTTGACAGTTGGCTGTAACAGTTTATCGGAATTTGCTTTAAAAAAAATGTACCTACACTAAAATAATAATAGTAATATTGATATGAATGTCTATGAAATGCACGAGAAAGTACATATAAATTATTAAATGGCTTTATAGCAGTAGCTCGTTAGGTGCAACTAGAGATTTATTTGCAGTAACGTATGAAAATCGACCTATCCCATGTACTAATAGAAAAGTCATTATCGAATTTTGAGGAACTCTGAGGAACACGGGTGTCTCTCTCCAGCCAACCATAAAAGAACATTACACCCAAGAAATGTTAAACAAGAAATGCAAGAAGCAAGAATATATGCTGCTGTAGAAGTAGATCCACGTCAATCTTCCAGAAATATTGCTCAAGATACTGGTGTCCATTATAGTACTGTATTCAAAGTTAAAAAAATATATGAATATCGTTCTTATAAACTATCGAAAACCCAACAAATTTCTCAAATGATCAAATTAGACGAAAGGAATTTTGTGAGAACATAATGGAAAAATCGAACAATTACATGAATTTCCTGAACAAAATTCTATTCACCGATGAATGCACGTTTCCAATAAATGGTCGACACAATCAATTTTATTATCCACAAAAGTTGAATGTGTGAAGTGGAATATTGGGTGATAACATTATTGGACCATTTTTTATCGAGGGGAACCTAAATGGTCCAAAATATCTTGATATGCTGCAAAACGAAATCGTTCCTGCTTTGCGTAAGTTGCAGCGATTAGACTGTACGAAGTTTGGTTTCAACAAGATGGTTGCCCTGCCCACAATACGTTAGCCGTGCGGGAATACTTGGCAAATACATTTCCTAATCGTGTAATTGGAACCGCAATCACAATTCCTTGGCCGCCTAGATACCCGGACACGGTATTTCAAGATTTATTCCTGTAGCCTTACATTAAACGAAAATTTATGGATTTGAGGAAGACAGAGCTGCCATACTGGACGAACTGCGAATAAAAATTCAGGATGCATTTGCAACTATTGCTATTGTGAGAACCGGATTTTACAATCGCTTGGGCTACTGCTTGGCAGAGGGGGCAATTTATTCTAACATTTATTGTAAATAATATTTTGCTTCAGTTAAGTTCTTGGAAGTGCTAGTGTTGATTATTTAGTTGACTTTAACTTAAAACTGTTGTTTCCTTTGTCCACTATTAATTTATTTTATTCGCTTATACCAAGACTTAATGTGCAATGTTTTCGTCACTACTTTATTCATTTTTGGTAATCTATTGTAATAGGTGTTCCTAATGCAAAATGAAAATACTTTCGCGCGTGCATGCTGTTAAATTAAATTATATCCACGATAAATTTGATTTTAATTCTGGTGTCTTGAATACGTTAAATTTTGAAACACAGTCATTTACTGATTTATTTAGATATTAAAACGAACTCAATCTACAGGCTTTGGATATGCACACAATCATGATTTCGCTATTAATAAAAATATCCTACATTTATCAAGATGTATGTTCGCACTTGAAACCGCCAATCAGTATGTAATTGTCGTGCTTTCTCTTTATCATAGAAGAACAGCCTGCTACTGCTTTAGAGACTTTAGACACGGCGAACAAATAAATATTAAAAGTTTTTTTTTTATTGTTGAACTTCAACGTTGGTACTACGCAGCCATTTCCCGCCAAATCGGTGTGTCAACTATTATATATAGTTTCATCAAAAGTTTTGCGGGTTTTAATAAAAATTTCGCGTTTAACTCGTGTTTGCTCTACAATTTCGACTTGTTTTGGTATTGCGAAGAACATGGCAACAAGGTAAATTTTGTGAGAATTCTATATTGATGTTTATACGATAATTACAAATTGTCTTTCACAGTGATCATCTAACTAAAGGTTCATACAACCTATTCAATGACAAAATATCCGTCGAAAATCGGGCAAACGGTGATAAGATGGTGCAGCAAAATAAGGAAAACATCGATCAGAACAATTTGTGCAGCAATATCTCTTTAAAACCGAACAGCATGCAAGACCATGAAGAATACCAATACTTGAATCACATTCGTCGTATAATCGAAACAGGAATTAAACGTGGTGATCGTACAGGTGTTGGTACTATTGGCATTTTTGGAGCCCAAATGCGATATTCTCTGCGCAATAACATTTTCCCATTGTTGACTACGAAGCGTGTGTTCTGGCGTGGCGTTGCTGAGGAACTCTTGTGGTTTATACGAGGCAGTACAAATGCTAAAGAATTATCAGACAAAAAGATTCACATTTGGGATGCTAACAGTTCTCGTGAATTTTTAGATCAAATGGGATTTGTTGATAGAGAAGAGGGTGATTTAGGGCCGATTTATGGTTTCCAGTGGCGCCACTTTGGTGCTCCATATAAAGGCATGTATGCAGATTATTCTGGACAAGGTATTGATCAACTGAAGGAAGTTATTGAGACAATTCGCAATCGGCCAAATGATAGGCGCATTATCATGTGTGCTTGGAATCCTGTGGATTTACCTAAAATGGCTCTGCCCCCTTGCCATTGTCTTGTGCAGTTCTTTGTAGCTGACGGGGAGTTGTCTTGTTTATTATATCAACGGTCGGCTGATATGGGTTTGGGGGTACCATTCAACATAGCTAGTTATGCTTTGCTAACTGTCATGATTGCGCACGTTACAGGTTTAAAGGTAATATCTAGACTTTCTGTCATAGCAGGTACTCGACAAGGATCTTTAGAATGGTAAAAAGTAGATAGGGGAAAAACTTCCTATTTAGAACTACTTTAAAACTATTTTTATAATAAAAATGCAGCTCACAAGTGCCTATAACTTTTTCTTGTAATAGTTTTTGTATTCCTACTCTTTAAGAGTGATTTCATTTCAAAGAAATGTGCCAAACATAGTTTTCACTTATTTTTTTTATTAGCCCGCATCATCCCATTGATGGGCAAGGGCCTCCCCCATAAGGGGGGTTGTTGATCTACTCTATCTAACGAAAAACAAAACAGGATTAAAATATACTCCTAAGTAAGCAACTTATGTTCCATATAATAACTTATTTCTTACCATTTTAAAAATTCCTCTCATGTAGGTATCTGTTATAATATAATGTTCCTATACTTTGTAAAATTGAATGTGAATTAACTGTATATATTTTAGCCTGGAGAGTTCATTCATACATTGGGAGATAGTCACGTCTACTTGAATCATGTCGAACCCTTAAAAGAACAACTGGAAAGAGACCCAAAGCCATTTCCATATTTATATATAAAAAGACACGTCTCAACAATTGAAGATTTTAAATTTGAAGATTTTGAGTTGGTTGGATATGATCCTTATCCAACAATAAAAATGCAAATGGCTGTATAAATAACTGCTAAAATTTAAAATTTTATGTAGTTTATGTATCTATATATTCTTCTTTATTAGATGGGTAGATCTGTTTTAAATTTGTAAATGAGTATTTTAAAGTTTTTAAGTTTGATTGTTTTGTTTGCTTTTCTCGTAAATAATTTACTTTAAAAGATTAAACTTTACATGAGTATAGATATAACATGTAATTGATTGATTAAAAATAATGCTTTTTATTATTTTGTCTATTTTTATCAGCTCCTCTCAACGTTTTTCTTAGAGAGAAACCCTCGAAAGTCCTAGGAAACTAATTGCGTTGTTCAGGGTATGTTAGAAGTTGTAAATATAATGATATTGGTGGGCTGGAAATTAATTTTTTTGTGCATCTGTTTATTTTGGTCAATTATGTATATTTTTGGTTTCTGCAATCTCCATATAAGATTTTATGTTAAAGGTAGATATTAAATTATAATTAATAAAACTAAAAATACCAAGAGTAACAGAAAAATCTAGTAACCCATTAGGTGACCATGTCAATAAATTAAGTTAAAAACATTTTTAATTCATATTTTCATTTCGTTAATTAATGGGTATTTCTTCACATTTCAATTTTTAGATTTGATTTAAAGGACAAATTTATGCATTTTGAATACTAAGCAATACACATTTTAGAATTTTAATAAATATTAAACACAAGTGAATCAAACATATACGTTTACTCACGAAAAGATGTTGAGATCACGAGCACACAGTGCGAGTGAGATCATTTCTTTGAGTGAATAAATATGTTTGATTCACATGGTGTTTATATGTTTTTATTCCATTTAGACGGATTTTATGAATAAAATTCAAATTGAAATTAAAAAAAATTCAATCGAGAAATCGTGTAGACTGCGAAACTAATTTTCACACCTTAACAACCAGTTGTTTACATTGTTCTAAAGTTGTGACGCTTTCGGATTTTGTGTGTTTGCGAGACAAAAATGTCTGGAATTTTAGAAGTTCAAGACGAAAACGAAGTTATTGTACCCTCAGCAGTCTTGGACGAAGCTTTGGAAGCTATGAATAAAGTGGTGCCAGCAAAATCCAAGCATTCATATGAAAAAGAGTATACGAATTTCTGTGAGTGGAGGAAGAGAAAACATGCAAAAGGAGTAAATGAAAAAATTATTTTGGCTTATATTTCGGAACGGTCTAAAAATGCAAAATCTTCATCACTGTGGTCGTATTATTCCCAACTGAAGAAAATGTTATCTGTGAAGGAAAATATTGATATAAGCAGGTTTGTGATATCGCAATGATTATTATTTATGAAGTTTAAACTATTCATTGTTACAGATTTCATCAAGTGTCAGCTTTCCTAAAACAACAGTCTGTAGGGCACAGGCCAAAGAAATCCAAAGTGTTCACACTCGAAGAAATGGAGGGGTTCTTAGATAATACTTCTGATGATGAATATTTATTGCAAAAAGTAATTTTT
>JABXWE010009392.1:0-39545 GCA_014611495.1 Limonius californicus | reverse complement strand
TATTTTTGATTTTAGGGCTAACAAAATGGTAGACATAGTTACAAACCGTATGTTTGACGCATTCAACAAATTGGCGCCTAGAGAAAGACAACAAAATGACTCTTTATCTACAATCAGTAATCTGAAGAGGTTTTCTTCCGAGCAGCGATCGCGCAAGGCCCTTAGCAGAGAGGCAGAAACAAAGGTAAACATGACTTTAAAATGGTATCGCTTACTAACTCGTACCGTAAACAATGTATTTTGCATATCATTGTCCTTAACAAATACATTCTTAAGATATCCAGCGAGCTCGTATTACAGAACGCACTGTACATGATACTCCAACCTATTATTCAGCTTACAGAAGTGGTGAAACTGTATTGGCAAATTGCAGCAATAGTTTATCGGAGCTTGTAAACATAAACATGCAGTTGATAAGTTAATAACGTGACTTAAAATATTCCATTGTGTGACTTAATGTGTTGTCTTGAAATGCTTTTATTATTAAATATTATAGCAATATATTGATTAAATTTCAGGCTAGAGAAAGCCAGCTGTACGAAATCAAGGAAAATGTACCACCGTTTGCTCCACCAAGGACAAGGCCCTTAATGGGGTTGACATGTTACAGCTGTATGCCAGTTAGCAGAGTAAGATCTGAAAATCTCTTGTTTTTACATAATTTCTTTCTTTTTAATTTCTCTGTAAATAAATAATCATAATTTTTTTTAAATCATTACTTATCAAATTACAAAATTTGCAAAAATTGGAAACGAATGCTCAGTCTGGGTATTTACAATAACTGTATCACTTGTGGCTTTACAAGATATAATCCACGTGGACTTCAATGTCAAAGAGTTAAAGACTAAATGTAGGTTTATAGTAATTGGTAATCTTCCATTCTCCTTCTTTTTTTAGAATGTGTTAACTGAATAACAAGATTATCGTGAGGCTCGTTTAAAAAATCCGGCCGCTGGTTTAACTGAGCGGCAGCGTGGTGTCCGTTTTGTCGGTCTAGCTTTTGTAATGTCAATTAATCTATACCTCGCAGACATTCCAATTCTTGAATTCACTGATCCGAATTACAGAATATATAATTTGTACTAACAGTTGATGGCAAGATTAGTGTCATTTTTAAGAAACGTATTGTAGAAATTGTATTCATCTATGATAGTACTTCTTAGGAAGAAATAGTTGTCCTATGACCACTGCTTTATTGGACGTTAGTTGTTATTTTAGTTGGCACTTATTGCTTTTTAGTTTCACTAGAACAACAAAATAACGTATAGAATATTTTTTCTATTTCGGTTTAATAAAGCCGTTCTAAGCGCACTGTTTTAGCTTAAAAACAGTACGTTAAGGAGGCCTATAATCGTACTGTTTTTAGTTTGTTTTTTTACGATGTTGGTAGTTCGATTTGAATTTGAAAGTTTGAAATGTCAGTTTCAGCCACCTGTCAGTGCTGCCATAAGTGTTTATAAAAACTCCCTAGTAATCGATTTGACGTAAAATTTTCTACATAAATTTATTTAAAATACTCTTAAACTTCCTCAATAGAAAAAAAAAATAGTATAAAGAACACGTTTCATAAGACCACTTGTCGCACTCGTCCGTTGAAAAACTCGACGCTTCGCGTCTCGTTTTTCAAACTTGGACTCGTGCGTTAAGAAAAGGCCTTATGAAACTAGTTCTTTAATATACTATTATACGGAATAATACAAGCACTAAGATGACGAGTTCTTATGTTACCCTGGCGTTACATCGACTTTGTTGCGTTGTTCAGTGATGAAAGACACAATAAAATGAAACTTATACGACTAATCATCAAAATTGTCAATCAAATTAATGTAACACGTTGGCGGTTGATAGTCGTCTACACAATGTATGCAATTGTTAAACCTGTGCCTGTATTTTGCCTTTCATACGGTATAACAACAGATTTAATTCAATTATACGGAGTGCCTCCTAAGTATGTCGAAAACTTCAGGGAGTCTTCTTTGACCGATTTTAAAACAAAAATTAAGGATAAAAATTTGCTCCAGATTGCTTTATTTTAACGGTGTCAACGGTACATTGCAGTGCAATCGAAAAATATTGCTTATAATATTGTAATATAGAGTTCCTGAATTTTGTGACCATTTAATTCGTATGTGTTTAGCGTTTATCTATCCAACACAATTAGGAAAATTCATTCGCAACAGATTTCAAATGATCAGTAGACGATCGAGTCATATGACACATACTATTTGTCCTACACCAGTATGTAAGTCTGTATGGAAAACTTACTGCTAGAAATTACGAGGTGTGTTCAATTAAACCCGCCTTTGCTTTATAAAAAATGTATTCAACAATTTATTTACAAATAATTACTGTCGCAGTTAAGGCACCTATCCCATTGGGTTTGCCGGCCTCGGTGGTCTAGTGGTTAGCGCATTTGCTTTTAGATCCGAGGGACGCGGGATCGAACCTGGCTGAGGTTGACGAGATTTTTATAGCGGGGAAAAATCTGAAAGTGCGTCTTCTGTCGGATAAGAAGTAAAGCCGTAGGTCCCGTGTCACTGCGATGTGTGACACATTAAAAATCACTACTGGAGTTGGGATTACCCCAGATAGGCAAAATTCTAAGTTAGGGTGTACAATGGGCCAAATATGGCTTAAGTGCTTAGAGATGCTTGGAAAACCGCGTCCTAGATCTCGCTCTTTCAAATCATCACCATCCCAATGGTTTACTAACCGACGTATACCCTGATCATAGAATTCTTGTGGCTGCTGCTTGAAGAAGTCTTCCACAGCTATCTGTACTTCTGCGTCAGACCTAAAATGCCGACCTTTTAATGCCATTTTCGGCGGTCCAAGAATTTTGAAATCGAAAGGCGATAGATTCGGGCTATGCGGCGGATGCTTTAAAACCCTCCATTTCTTTCGTTGGAGATTTTCTTTTACCACATTAGCAACAGGCGCAGCAAATAGACCCCACGTGTAAGTTTTTCTGGACGTTTCCGTCCTATTGCTTGATGAAGCTTGTTCAAAGTTACATTGTACAGATTTGCATTGATATTTACTCCAGGTTCCTTAAACTCTATCAACAAGGGTCCTTCATGGTAAAAAAAAATGTTAACATCACTTTGCCTGCAGAAGGTTGTGTTTAAACTTCTTCGGTGATGGTAAATTTGAATGTTTCCACTGCATCCAACTTACTGGATGACTCGTAGTAATGGCACCAAATTTCGTCACCAGCAACTATTGACAGAACAAAGTCATCACCATTTTGCCTATAGTCTGTGAGGTGTTGCAGAGATAAGCACATTCGCAAGAATATTTCGTTTTTTTTTGCGAACAAACTTTGGTGTAACCCAGATTACAAACAATGCTATGGACAGATCCTACAGTCGCACCAACTATTTCTCTAATTGAAACTCGACGATTTTCTCTAATGAGGTCTTCCATACATGCCATATTATTTTCTGTCAATGCAGTACACCGTGCACCTGGTCGCGGCTCATCCGTACTCCCTTTTTACCCATTCTTAAATTTTCGCCACCATTCCTTCACAGTTGGATACGCAATACATGCATTTCCATACACTGCTTGCATTCGCGTATGAATCTGCAATGGCTGCACACCCTCACCGCATAAAAATTGTAGGACCGCACGGTAATTTTTTCAGAAAATAATTAATTATCTGTTAAATCAACCAAACTGCAATACGTATTATGTACATTGTGTATTAAATATATTGTTCAAAGTGCCCTCCTTGTGCTAGTGCGCCTGCTGTCATTCTTCTAGCCATTTATTGCCGCACACGTTCGTAAATTCCGGGTGTATTCCTGGTACAATAAAAAGAGTTGACAATTCAGTTCCACAAATTATTTAAACCCACAATTGGAGTTTTCTACACTAGTAATTTGACATGCCCCCAAAGAAAAAAATGTAGGAGATTCATATCTGGCGATGGTGGTGGCCATGCTTTCCCAGCTTGGTTCCTTCTCTGTGCTCCCATGGCTTATCCAACACGACCTATTCAGCAATGACGATAATGTGTATTCAAATACTTCATTGCGGCAATATTGTGCTGGAGCACCGTCGTGCATAACCACATGGTATTGTAATCGAATATCATGCAGCATTGGCTCCGGTCAGTACTTGGATGGTTGACCCTAATGTTGTGTTAACGCGGCGCCTCACTCCCACGAGGATTGATCACTATGGGAGAGTAGATCAACAACCCCCCTTATGGGGGAGGCCCTTGCCCAACAATGGGATGTTGAGGGATAATAATAATAAATAATCGAATATCTTTCAATAACACAGGCAGTGCTTTGTTAAGAAAATGCCGATAAGAATAACCGATTAGGCGTTCAAGTAAGAAATAGAGTCCAGTACATTCAGAGAATATTGATGCTGGAATCGGCTTTCCATTATGGAACGCGGATTTTCCGCAACCCACAGGTGATTGTTATGACAGTTCATAATCACATCCCCCGAAAAATTAGCTATGTCTGTGAGGAGTATTTCAGCCAGGAAGCTTAGGTTTGGAGCGACTGCTTCAAGTAACTACCGACAGAAGCCGAAATGTTGAGGGAAATTTTGTGGCACCAAGGCTTGTACACGCTGAATATGGTACGGGTAGAGCTGGTAAAATTTCAAAATTTTTCCGTATGGTTTTGTGGCTTATATTTAAGTGCACTGCAACTTTTGTTGTACTTCTGGAAGGATTTTCCTCAACCTGATGAAGTACTTCCTCTTCTAGTTGAGGTGTTGTAACCGGAAAGTTTAGTATCTTTTAGATATGTTCCAGACTGCCCCAGTGTAATATGCATTCCCCTAAACGTCCTATCTCATACCTTTTATGCTGTATTTGCCTTGCCTACAGTGCATTTCCGTCCGGAAGGCCATAACGGTAAAACATATCACCTTTTTCGGCGTTTGTGAAATTGGGCATGTTTAAGAACAAAATCATATTCACAAGCTAAATGTAACAAAAATGATCACTATTTCGAGTACATCTTCATATTTTTTGATAGTTTAAAAGTTTTGAAATTTATAAGTTTGACGTTGACGTTAGTGGCATTGTGATTCCCATTTTCAAATTTGCACACAATTTCGCTTTCAAATAGATTTAAAAAATTATATCATCATTCACAGCCTTTTTGTCTCACTGAGAAATTGTATTTGGTGGGTTGCAGACAAGATTTTTATCAATCTACGTAGCAATGCTAGGATTCGAACTCAAGCCAGAATCGACGTTTTACTCAGAAACCGAGCGCTCTACCAACTGAGCTTCCACACAAAAAAAAAACGTTTTGGTAATATTCAAACCTTGTATTTCGAAAATACAGCATTTTAGGGAAATTTTTTATTTCTAATTTTTCTCTTAAAATCGGCCAAAGAATCCCCCCCGCAGTTGCGGACATTATTTGGGAAAGACCGTGTATATAGATGAAGCCAAATTGTTAAAAAATGTGCTTTTGCATTTTTATTGATTGGTTGTTGGAAACGTGACGTGAGTGGAGTTAACACTAAAATATTAACCGAATTTATTAGCGTATCTTACTCTTGTGACTTATTAAAAAAATTCTGACAAGTTTAAAGAGTTTAGTTAGCGATACATTTTTTAACTTCTAGCACGGGGTCGTCACACTATTTTTTTAATAGTATTACGAATTGTTTGTGCTGTAAACATGAACGATTTGCCTGTGGCAAATTTAAAAAAGATCTACAATTTTGTTAAAACTAATGACGTACCCAAAACAGCTGACGGTAATAAATGTATGATACGTCATTTAATATCTAGTTAACGATGGTTCTTTTCATGGATTTTTCAAGTCAGTGTTATCAACACTTTGATAATGCTACCAGCAACGGTTAGCGGAAAGTCAGCATCAATGAATCCTACGACGACGCGGTGTAAGCCCGGACAGATGGCTTAATTAGACACAAACCGCGGGGGCCTGAAACAAAATACTCTTGAAAAAATTTGGCGAATGCTTAAACTGCAATTTAAAATACTTCTAGGTTATTGCAAATAGAATAATTTCCAAATATAATGTACTAAGATTACATTTGTTTGTAATGTAATGTAATGGTTTAATATTTTTAATTATACCGTCTATGAAAAGGACTCGATGGCTGTTCCATATTTTTTACTTTCATCGTAAAAGATTATTAAGATATTTTTGTTTGATTTGTATCTAAATAAACATTAATAAAGTTATATTACAAAATATGTATGTGAAAAAGATACAAAAACAAATACTGCCATGGTCGCAGTTTATCATAAAAATGATAGAGAATGAATAAATCAAACGATTTGAATGGATATGTTACTACAGCAGCATTGAAACGCTACCCATTGTTAATTTAGATTAACTATAAAAGTTTATATTTATATTTTAATGATCTGAAAATATGTAACTTTTTTGCTATTTGTTTTTTCAAATTTATAGCCATTGTAATATCTAATTATGATCAGTTATTAAGACACGTATTATAGATACAAATTTAACCCACACATTAATGATTGCCGAAAACATCGAAACTTCTTGCAAAATATCTGTAAGTCTTTAAAAACAGTTACAAATATGAGATAAAACATACAACTTTCGAGAAACCTAGTACAAATTTGGAGATTATTATTGTAAAATTGAGAAATAACAATAAGTGACTTTTCTATGCTTCTGAAACAACACATTATCCACGAACTCATCAAAATTATTTATTCCATCCTGTTTATTACAGATAATGAAGGCGACTTGTAAATTGCTATTCAAATTCAATTTATTTTTAAACCACTGTTTCATTTAATATTGTTTTGATTCCATGACCTATCACTTCGATTTTCGGTTGTTTGGCATTATTCTCAAAATGTATCGATGATAGATGAAAAACAAATAAAATTCTGTGCCAGATACGTAAAAAAAAATATTATGAAATTAAAAAAATGTCGATAACATCATCGGGAAACAATGATGTTACTAAGAATAAAATAATTATCACCCGATTATTGAAAAGACTCTCATAGTTAACGATACAAGTATAGGGTTTATAAGGGCCAGTGGCGGCTCGTGAGTTAAGAAAGAGGGTGGACACAAGAAAAAATTTACCTATTTTTTGTACATAAAATCCATTCTCCTATTTTTGATGCTGGAAAAGACGTCTATGACTTTGTTGTCAAAATCCGGGATAGACTGGACGAACTTCTTTTCTATTGATAGAACCGCCAATGCGTTCAGTCACTAAAAGTGGCAAAATACCACCTACGTCACACATGTCATCGCTCTCATAAATTGCTGAAAGTTCACTTTTCAATGTTACACTGTCCAACATAGGATAAGATTTCACAGTTTCATCAAAATATTTTTGTGGAAATCATGCCTATAAGTTTTAAAATTTTGAGAATCAAATAATTTTGCTGCACTTAGTGATCCCTAAAATCAAATCGGTCGCTAATTTGGCTTAAAATAGTGTCATATACTTCCTTTGCAATAACAGCTCTGTTATCTCCAGCTGTCGTTTTTTGTCTTTTCCTTGCAGGTTCTTCATTATTGCGTTCTTGATTGTCATCGTCAGTAGAATTTCTAATTCGAATAATTTGCTGTTGGAATTGTTCAATTGCCTTTTGCAGTTGAGCACTGTCAATCCCGCGCATTTCAACATGTGGCATGATGAAATGAAATATTTTCATCCAGTAGAGAAATTCCGGGCAATTCAAATGTTTCAATAAACCACTTGCTTCACTAATAGTAACTGAATACATCCCAACTTCGTCAATAATTTTGTCTAAACATTCTTTGAAAGAATCCTGGTGTTCAAATAATGGGTTCACAGTTTGACTTTTGAAAATCCACCGTGTAGGAGCAGCGCGTGTCTTACCACTCATTACGGGCAACTCTGCATTCCAAATCCAAACATTCCAAACGTTGACTGAGTTTAGGGAACGACTCGCTCGGTGCCCAATTCGCCTGGTATATCGCGTATAGCGAAGATAACCGATAGGCAACCGAATCTTGCTTTACACAGGTACAAATCAGAGCGTTCCCCGGAAAATAGTTTTGAGCGTGTTAGCCGCGCTTGTGGTGCGGAAGGAAAATTTGATACCATCGTTAAAATAATGAAATTAAAATAATGCACTGAATTACATGCGAATTTCTTTCTGTGTTTATCTTAGTGGTTGGGTGGGCACGTGCCCTTGTGCCCTTTAGTACAAGCCGCCACTGATAGGGGCTAAGACAAAAAATAAAGAGACTACAGATTGAAACTCTTTTTATAAAAGAGACTGTATTTCTAGGGTATATCTAAATATTGGAGATATTTTGAAATTACGCAATATGTCTTAGATGTATTTAAGTTATAGTGCGTGCCTAAATATACTGATCTGAAGAAATATATTTAAAATGATTTAAATTATGTCAGTTTATACGTTTATCGGGATGAAAAATGTTTACTAAATATTGATACGAGGGCAGCCTTTTAAGTTTTTACAAAAACTAGGAAAAAAATTTTTTTTTAAACATACTGTTTTATTACTTTTCAAAATATTCGCCTTTAAGTTTTATACACTTTTGCATGCTTTCAAGCCAATTCTCGAAACATTTTTTCCACTTTGAATTTGGTATCACAAAAATATGGTTTTTGAAGGGTTCAACAGTTTCTTGGCGTGATGAAATCGCTGTCCACGCAGTTTTTGTTTGACATTCGGGGACACAAAGAAGTCGTTAGACGATAAATCAGGTGAATACGGGCAATGAGACATTAATTCGATGTTTTTCTCCTTCAAATAATCAATTGTTTGACGTGCTGTGTGAGAGCTGGCATTGTCATGATGAAGAATGATGCGACGTTTTCGGTTGTTTTTCCTGATTTCGTCAATGACTTCTGGCAAACAAATTGTTGTATACCATTCAGCGTTAACTGTTCTTCGGTTCTCTCAAGAAATGTTTGCGACATGTCCAGTACAACCGAAGAAACAAGCTATCATTTTCTTGGAAGCGCTTCGTGAACGAACAACTTTTGTCGGATTCGGTTCATCTTGGAACACCCAAACAGTGGATTGTTGCTTAGTTTCTGGTTCATACGAATATATTCAAGTTTCGTCACCTGGTACGATGTTGTATACGGATTTTGCATTACCTCGGTCGAATTTTTTAGAATTTCCTTACACCAAGTAACACGAGCCTTTGTTGAGCTTCGGTCAAATTATGAGGAATCCATCGGGAACAGATCTTTTTCACAGCTAAATGTTCAAGCAAAATGGAATGTACTGCAGTCTTCGATATGCCTAAGGATGCCTCTATCTCACTGTAGGTCACATACCGATCTTCAAATATGTTGCGCACACCCTCGATGTTTTTTTAGAATAACAACTGATTTTGGTCGAAATTCTGCAAACCAATTGTAAACAGTCTTTTCTGATGGCGCTTCATTACCAAAAGTTGAACGAAGCGATTCTATGCATTGTTCTTGAGTTAGGCCTTTACTAAAATCGTAAAAAATCATCCAACGAAAACCTTCACGTGAACTTTCCATTTTTTCACAAAAATGCTTTCTTTAAACGCCCACTATAAACAAACTACTCAATCAATTTCTAAGCTGTCGCTGTTTTCACAATAACAAATGTCAAATTTTACGAAAATAGTGACACATCTCAAGAGCGCCATCTAGTGGTCGTTTGTAATAACTTAAAAGGCTGCCCTCGTATAGCATTCCTAACTTGATTCATTTATGTAATTGAATTTCTAGATATTGCTTCATAATAAATAATTGAACATATTTAAAATATTATGAAATAATGAAGAACCTGTAAGACATTACTATTATACAGCGTGATTCTAAATATGTGCAAAACACTTAACTACGTATAGTTGAGGTTATTTAACCCCTAAATCGCCTAGTATTTTTTTTACAAATGTGCACCAAATTTTTCTCTTCTGAGTCAGAGTTCGTCCACTTTTCATACACAACTGTACTTTTTTCAAATGGATTGTAATTTTGGTTGGAAATTAATCTTGGACTGTTAACTTTCCAGAACAACGAAGTTTATCAAAATCGGAAAAGTACCAAAAAAATTACTTACATTTTAGTGATTTGATGTAAATAAAATTTTGAACCGCTATATCTATATCTATTAAAAAAATTAATACATGATTTAGGGGTTAAATAACTTCAACTATACTTGGTTATAGTGTTTGGCACATGTTTAGAATTACCCTGTAGTTACACATAAAATAACAGATCCATTGTTTTAAACCAATAGAAGTATCTTGAGACAATAATGTCTGATATATTTTTAAATCATGTTCATATTTCTTTATATTTGGCTTATTATTATTTTCTGTTTTCCCTTTGGTGGATATCCTTCTGTGTCAAGTGTTACAGGGCGCTTCAAAAGTTTGGAACATACCAAATAAAACTGAAACAAATGATCCAGGAATACGTCGATTTTCTATTTTAAAAATGCACATTTGTATGTGAAATCATTTTCCGACATTCATTCGTTCTTAAATCATGACGTTATCCTTATTTTTTTAAATGACAACCTCATTTTTACCCCACCTGGTTCTGATAGTTCTCTTCACATAACATTTTTTTTGTGAAAAATGCACATAAAATTCGAACATTCAAAATTTATTTTTAATGGGCATAAAATCATTATGAAAAAAATTACCTAACGAAAATATTCATATTGTCCACCGTTAATAAGTTTGCATTGACCAGCACGTGTGTAAACACTTTGTATCGGTAGCTCAATAATTTCCGGATCAATTTTTTCAATTTCTAAACGAATCCGACGCTTTAAATCTACTAAATGTAGCCTATTATTGTAAACTCGCAATTTCACTTGATCCCTTAGAAAGAAATCTAGCGGCGTTAAGTCAGGTGATCGCGTAGGACACTCAAACGGTCCTCGCCGCCCTAACCATCTATTAGGGAATGTATTGTCAAGAAACTGCCGGATTTGTACACCAAAATTGGGAGGAACTCCATCTTGTTGAAACGTAAAGCTTGGGTAGGGCATATCAGGAACTTCCTTGTTTGGAAAAAGAATTGCTAGAGCTGGATCTAACTCAAAACGGAGAAAACCTAAATCTAAACAGACGTGATGCGTTAATTTTATTAAAAATAAATTCTAAATTTATTGAACTTACATATGTATACCAATTATTTTATATGACCATTTAACTCGTGAGGAGATGTATTAAAATGATGAGGAAAAAATGGATTGCAATTTAAAAAATAATGATGACGTCATCACTTAATGATGGTCGGAAAATGATTTTGACATAGAAATGTGCATTTTAACAAGGAAAATGGACGTCTTTGAGGATTTTACAAATAATCATTTGTTTAGTTTTATTTCGTATGTTCCATACTTTTGACGCGCACTGTATTTTAGAAGGTATCCTACAGACGACTTGCAAATGAAAATTGAAATGCTGTAAGGACCAAAATCTTGGGCCATCCTGTATAAATACAGTTAAATACAAAATTTTGTGAAAGCTTCAAACATTGAGGCCATTCGAACAAAATTTTGAAAATTAAAAGAAGAGAATTGGTTGTGTTCAACTATTATTTTTAGCTTCTGTCAGCCTACAAATTTAAATTTAACTTCAGTGTTTATTTTAGAATGGAGTGGCGTGGTTTTATTGAGAAACCTTCTGTAAATATCGAAATTATTTGCCTGCTCTTGTCCTTTTCACTTTCTCTTTTTCATTATGTTTTATTTAAAATTTGAAAGGAATTAACTTTAAATGCTTTAACAAGTATTTTAATTCTTAGATACAAACCTCTGTAAAGGTTAAGCCATGTGCTGGACCCACTTTTAATGTTGGGATAAAAATAAATCAACTCACTTAAAAATTAAACGAGTTAAAATGTCCAATTGTTCTTTTTCTTTCTGTAGGAATCCTTAGTGAACAAAACCACAAAGCAGTTAGGACTTAAAAATATCCTGCACGAATATCCTGCCATTACAAACAATGGAATATTCTCTCGAACGTTTGCTCACCTTACCCAGGTGTACGAATCGAAAGCATTTGGGTACAAACAGGTTGCGGGGGCAGTGCTGCAAGATGATCGCTTCAAAAGTGCTATCGAGAAGACTACCATTCAACAGTTCCAAGATTCTGACAGCAACGAGGATGAGTATTACTACCAGCTATGGAAGAACAACGAGAAACGTGCAAGAAAACTATTGAAAGATATGAGATCCACTATGTCGGATTTCCTCTTAAAGTATGTATTGAGTTATCAAAAAAATTGTATTTTTACATTATCATTTGGGAATTTTGTTTAAAAAAGTGTTTAGATACAGTTGATCTAGATCTGTATAGATCTAGCATCTGTAGTTAGATTTCTTTTACACAATGTTTGATGTATCTGAATCCTATTTTCAAAGATTGTTTAGGCTAGTATGGCACGCCGCAGAATTTTGTATAATTTATTCACAAAATTCCGCAAAATATGTATGACTATGCTCAAATAGGTCAAAATTACATTGACATCTATAAAAAATAATCATGTGACTGTGGAAAATGTCATAATATTATGTTGATGCGTAAGTTTGTGGTGCTTTTATTTATTTATTATACATGAACAGCAAAGAAAGAAGGATGCGAGCAAAATATGAGAAAGTGCGGTTAGCGTTGGCACTGGCAAAACATTTACCGCACTGCCCTCTGTAATCATTGATGAACACTAAAAAATTGCTCGTTTGCGCGTCGATTCAACGCAGATTCTGAACAAAATTCAGCAGATCATGAATAAATAGTGAAAACACTTAGTACAAAATTCTGAAGAATTTTGTACAGACTTCTGCATCTTGTCGTACTAACCATATACTTAGATTCAAACATTCAGTATTCAATTTCTTTATTTACTAAATTGTTTTGTGAAATTTTGAACACCTATGGAACATTAATTTTCGTCTAAAGAATTGATTCCGACTGTCATTAACGTTTCTTTTTTAAATTGCATAATTTTTTACATGTACAGAGTATCGCAGATTGAGTAGACTTACCATTGGTATCTTTCTTATTGTTAAATATAGAGATTTGTTTAAATAGGCAAAGTTGGGCACTTTTGAGTGCTAATTCAGATTCCATTTAAAATTCCGAACAGTTCAGGAATTATTAAAAAAAAACTGTAAATGTCTAATTTAATGTCAAATATCTCGGTAATTATGAAAGGTATGAAAAAATGATACGTGTAAAAGTTATTTGGTTTTATTACGCACATGTATTGGTAATGTTGAAATAAAATTCAAGACGGCAGTTTCCGAGATATTGGTAGTAACTTTCTTATATTAAATGTATGCCATATTGGACTATTACGCATGGTTAAATAGCATTTTCTTTTCTTTTTTCAATGATGCATCACAATCTCAATTTGAGTGGCTGTTTAATTTATTAAAATAATAAAGTTAGTGCTAATAGAAATAATATAAATAATAAACGAGGGTGTCTTCAAAAATGTTTAATAGGCGGGCACATTTATCCACGTTCTGGGAAAAGAAACAATTTTTTTAATTCGATATAGGTATTTCGGTTAGGTTAGCTTACGCAAGGCAAGGCTAGGAGAGTATAGGTTAGGTGAAGTTGGGTTAGTTTAGGTTAAGTTTGGTTAGGTTAGGTTAGGTTAGGTTAAGTTAAGTTAAGTTAAGTTAAGTTGGGTTAGGTTAGGTTAAGTTGGGTTAGGTTAGGTTAAGTTGGGTTAAGTTAAGTTGGGTTAAGTTTGGTTAGGTTAAGTTAAGTAGGGTTAGGTTAGGTTAAGTTGGGTCAGGTTAGGTTAGGTTGTAGGATCTTTCAGACTGGATAGAGGAGGGGTTTTAGTCGATTAAAGTCTGGCACACCCGGACTTAGAAAAGGGCCGGGTGTGCATGATGCATTTCCCCTCGTCGCAAAAAAAAGTTAGGTTAGGTAAGGCAAGGTTAGGTTCAGTTAGAGTCCTAGATTGGAAAGAGTAATGACATGGTCAAGGTCGCCGCCATATTCCTTCCAATTTTGAATGTGACTGTATAGAAATCATATGAATTTAAAAGTTTTTACTGAATACAAACCATGTTTTAAAAACAAAATAACCAAAGTTGCATCAAAATTTTATTAGTAGGTAAATGTAAAATGACATAATAGTGAATACAAACAAAACAAAAAAATAATAATAGTATATTTGTGACCTCATAGTTTTACTGCTGTAAACCTTCCAGCCCATTTTCTTTTTGCTTGAGATTTTTATACGAAATAAGATATACCTCGATATCAATTTTTTTTTAATATTATGACATGCAGGAAAATTAAATCCTTCAGTTTCCTTTGTAATAATTTTGTTGAATGCCAATTTTAAATCAACATTTTTATTCTCAAGCAAATTATGACTGGCTTGAAAAAGACGCTCCATACACAAAAAAAGCTTGAATGTGTTTGAATTACAAAAAAATAAAGTATTTCTTTTGAGACACTTAATTTTTGTTAATTTCGCCACATCTTTCATAGATTCACAATAATTTTTACTGCCCAAACTATTTATGCAGACTAGACATGCCCTAATTGTTTTTTTATGCTCCTTATAATATATCCAATTATACTATATAATGAGTTGAACTCACTATTGTTTAATTGGAGTTCTGGCTGTTCCTGAGGGA
The DNA here is from genome assembly GCA_014611495.1 of Limonius californicus. Classification (NCBI taxonomy): domain Eukaryota; kingdom Metazoa; phylum Arthropoda; class Insecta; order Coleoptera; family Elateridae; genus Limonius; species Limonius californicus. Next base: position 24,931 of record JABXWE010009392.1, on the reverse strand, counting down.
CTATAATCTGAGAAGTGTCTGCAGTTTCCTTTTTCTTATCATTAATGCAATTTAACAAACCAGACAAAAAATACCTGTCGTCTTCATTATAATTTCTTTTAGCAACATCTGCTAAAAACTGGGAAACAGAAATCAAACGCAAATTTTGCTTAAACTGCAATGCAGTTGGCACAATTTGTTTAGTTCTGTTGGTACTGAAGAGATTTTCCAAACAATCTTGCGCAAATCTCGATGTCAAAAGAAAAATATAATTTTTTTCATATAAAAAATAATTTTGCACATCTAATATTGATGTTATTGAAATCAAAGCACCTGTTTGAGAGAGTTTCCATGCCCTTGATTTTCCTACAAAAAGTTTTCTAAAAATGACAGTAAAATTATTTATGAAATGAATAACCTCTGGGTACGATTGCTCATTAAATTTACTCAGCGCTGAGCTAGGGTGTCTTGATGACATGTAGTAAAACCATTTAATGATAATCTCAATAAACCATACTGTAGTTAAATATTATGGTTTGTTTAATTCTTGAGACATAAATTTTAAGACACTTGCTACATCGTGGCTTATGACATTTGTGGAAGTTTTCACCTTCATTTTTTTTAAATGATCTGGTAGAAGATGCTCTTCCGTTAATCTTGGAGCAAGTAAGAATTTTAATGATTTTTGATAGTTAATCAAGTCAGTTATGTGTTGTGCTCAAGACATGGGGAACGTCAGCTAATAAGTATATTCTGCGACTGTCATCTAAATTCTAAAGGATGAATTATATAATTTTTAATTTCTGTTTGTCTTCCAGCGGTAATGCGGAAAGCCTGTTGTGAAACGTTTATACGCTGCATCAGTGCTTACACTTCAATTGTTAAAGCAATTAACCTAAAACAATAAAAATAAAACTTGAGTCCAAAGGATAAATATATTTATAAACTAATCACATCACAAATTCATCTATAATCACCATTAATAATAATATTTAAGACAAATAAACACAAGCTAACAAGTAAATATCATAGGCTTCCAAATGCACGCCACGTTTGTTTGGAAGGTTAATGGCGGACGCAAGCGACTTTCATCCTTATATCCCAACAGCCAATCAAAACGAGGACCACTCATGTCATTACTCTTTACAATCTAGGACTCTAGGTTAAGTTAGTTAGGTTAGGTTAGGTTAAGTTAGGTTAGGTTAGGTTAGGTTAGGTTAGGTTAGGTTAGGTTAGGTTAAGTTAAGTTAGGTTAGATTAGGTTAAGTTGGGTTAGGTTAAGTTAAGTTGGGTTAGGTTAGGTTAAGTTAAGTTGGGTTATGTTAAGTTTGGTTAGGTTAGGTTAAGTTCAGTTGGGTTAGGTTAAGTTAAGTTGGGTCAAGTTAGGTTAGGTTGTAAGATCTTTCAGACAGGATGGAGGAGGGGTTTCAGTCGATTAAAGTCTGGCACTACCCGGACTTAGAAAAGCGCCGGATGTGCATGATGCATTTCCCCTCGTCGCAAAAAAAAGTTAGGTTAGGTAAGGCAAGGCAAGGTTAGGTTCAGTTAGTTAGGTTAGATATACTGGCGATTAAACTGATTAATTAACCCTGAATTCACAATACTGTATTTTTGCTCCCTAATACAAGTATATTTGCCTAAAAAGAATTCAACCAGATACTATCTGCCTGGTTAAATACTATCAGCCTAGTCAATTAGTAATTGAATAATACTTAAAGTTATTTGCCCCGGCATATAGTATTTGCCTAGTAAAGAGCTATTTTACTGAAATAACTATTTGCCTGATACATAAATAGACAATCACTTTAAGTAATATATCTGATATACTTATTTTAAAATATGGAACCAGCAGGTAACATCTTTAGATTTTACATAAGACGAAGAAGACTATATTAATTTGTAAAAAAGACAATTATTTCATTGTAAGTATCACTTGGTAGTATTATGATGGACAATCAAACTGAATTAATGGAAATACCTAGGGGCACATTTTTGACATCTAAATATGTAATTTAAATTTCAAAAATGGCACAGTTTGTACCGTTCTTATAGTGTGAACTAAGAGATAAATGGAAGAATTTAGCAAAATATAAAGTGATCTATAAACAATCGAAATATTTTATTGTGAGCTTAGGTTTTCATCTACAATAATTGTCAAATGCGGATTTTCAATCTGGATCTAGATCATATGTATTACCAGTGTCTGGATCTGTATCTATATTCTCAATTAAAAGCTTTTACCTTATGCTGTGCTAACCTTTCTTAAATGTTAAAGCATGCAGGAATGTTTATTAGTTATTGATGATCCGTTAGTTGCTAAAATCAAATTAACAATTCTTCTTTGTTTTGATATTTAAATCGTGGTGGTTTTTTGAACTTTAATTTAAAGCAGCGCTTTTAGTTTCTACAGAAAGCTGATTTCTATCTAACAGTTTAATTAGATTTGGTAATTTCGTATCATCTCTCAAATTGATAAGAAACAGAATGTTGGAATATCTGTTGCTATTTATTACATATAAAATAAAGATTTACGTTTTGCTCATTAGTAATTGTTTAAACGATACATTCAATGCCTATTAGTTGATAAAGCTATAAACTTAGAATTTTTTCTAAGTGTTGAGTTTCCATACGTTCATATAAATATATTAATAAAATTTTGTCTGTATTGCAGATTTACATCATGGGTGTTGTACAAACTTCTCCCATGTTTCCTAAGTGCAGTCGTTGTACACTCTGGGCAAGTGGAAATGCTTAAAGAAGCAGGAAGGAGTGGGCTTCCATTAATTTTTCTGCCTTTACACAGGTCTCATTTAGATTACGTCATGATTTCATTTATTTTGTTAAACAATAGCATCCAATGCCCTCTAATTGCAGCTGGGGACAATCTACGAATACCCATCTTTGGGTTCGTATATCAACACTTTTCAAAAATAATTTTACTAATTTTTAATTTCGTAGGTCTCTTCTGCGCGGCCTAGGAGCATTTTACATAAAACGCAGAATAGATCCAGTTATGGGTCAAAAGGATCATGTGTACAAGGCCCTGTTGCATTCCTACATGAATGCAGGTTTAAAGGCGGGCCATAACCTCGAGTTCTTCTTGGAAGGTGGTCGAACTCGAACCGGCAAGCCTCTGATGCCCAAATATGGGATATTCAGCATTGTTCTTGATGCATTTATGAAAGGTACCATTGAAGACGCACTCTTAGTACCTGTTAGTGTAAATTATGAGAAGTTGGTGGATGGGAACTTCATCAGGGAACAGCTAGGACAACCAAAGCAGATGGAGAGTTTCGGGTCGGCCATCAAGGCCATTTGGCATGTGCTTAACAGCAATTACGGGATGGTTCGGATTGATTTCAATCAGCCATTTTCAATTAGGGTAAATGCTAATGGAAGTAGTCGGATTCAGGTGTGAATGTAATTTTTGTTACAGGAATTAGTAAAAACGTTTAATAGTGGTAAAGTACAAAATAATGGAGCGCCAGTTAAGAAGTTGAGATCCAATCCTTCCACTACTAGTTTGTATGGCACAGATGTGGTCTCGGACGAGTACAAACATTTGGTGGAAAAAATATCAAGGCATGTTATTTATGGTAAGTGACTGAGAAACATTTAGCTTGTCAAAATTTCATTTTGATAGGTTGGTTAGGCCTGTATGACACGACACAGAATTACATATGTACAAAATTTTGTTGAGAATTTTCTTCTAACTTTTGTTCAAAATTTCGACCATAATTTTGTACAAAATTTTGCAAACCACGTATCACACGGAACAGAATTTTATATAAAATCTAGTTGAGAATTTTGTATACAATTTTGACCATAATTTTCTACAAAATTTTGCAAACCACGTATTACACGGAACAGAATTTTGTACAAAATTAATTAAGAATATTGTTCAAAATTTTGTACAAAATTAATTAAGAATATTGTTCAAAATTTTGTACAAAATTTCGACCATAATTTTGTACAAAATTCTGCACAACACGTATTACACGGAATAGAGTTTTGTACACAATTTAGTTTTGAATTTTGTACACAATTTTGACCATAATTTTGTATTAAATTCTACAAAAAAACGTATTACACGAAACAGAATTTTATACAAAATTTAGTTGAGAATTTTGTTCAAACTTTTGACCATAATTTACTACAAAATTCTGCAAAACGCGTATTACATGGAACAGAGTTTTGTACAAAATTGAGTTGTGAATTTTGTTCAAAATTTTGTATACAGTTTTGACCATAATTTTCTACAAAATTTTGCAAACCACGTATTACACGGAACAGAATTTTGTACAAAATTAGTTAAGAATATTGTTCAAAATTTTGTACAAAATTTCGACCATAATTTTCTACAAAATTTTGCAAACCGCGTATTACACGGAACAGTTTTTTGTACAAAATTAGTTAAGAATATTGTTCAAAATTTTGTACAAAATTTCGACCATAATTTTGTACAAAATTCTGCAAAACACGTATTACACGGAACAGAGTTTTGTACAAAATGTAGTTGTGAATTTTGTACAAAATTTCGACCATAATTTTGTATAAAATTCTGCAAACACCGTATTACACGGAACAGAATTTTATACAAAATTTAGTTGAGATTTTTGTTCAAAATTTTGTATACAATTTTGACCATAATTGTCTACAAAATTTTGCAAACCACGTATTACACGATATAGAATTATGTACAAAATTTATTCCCAAATTTGTTTGTACAAAATTCTGTCTGTGAACATGCGCAAATAGGTGCAAATTACAGTGACATCTGTGAGAAAACTGTCAAAATAATTGTCTATTTGTGGGTAATGTAGAATTCTATCAAGGTATCATATTATGTTGATGCACAAGTTCGTTGTTTTTTATTTGTTTATTTTACATGAACGCACAACAAAGCAAACAAGCTGCAGCAATAAAGACCGCGTCGGTGTGGCGGGATAAACACGTGGTAAATATATTCTTCTCTGCCCTCTTTGATTGTTAATAAACACTAAAAATTGCTTGTTTGCGCATTGATGCGACGCCGATTTTGTACAAAATTCGGTAGGTTTTAGAACATCAATCTACAGAATTTTGACGACGCAGGATTTTGTAAAAACACTTTGAACAAAATTGTGTACAAAATTCTGTTCCGTGTAATACGTGTGTGGAAGCACGACATCAGTGTTGTAAAAACCGTTTATTTAACGTTACAAACAATAATTAACAAAGATAATTGAACCAAATACACAAAGAAACGCGGTGACGTTTTAATGGCGTGGGTTGCTACCAAACAACTTTACGCGAATGTTTTTGTTGTGTATCCAGGGCTTACTGAGGCATTTTTTTGAAAGCAATGCCGCGAAGTTCAAATACTGCAAGCCGGCACACGTGTTTAGCAGAATTTTGTACAAAATATTGTTCAGAATTTTGTACAACATTCTGCAAAATACGTGTTTACCAGAATTTTGTACAAAATTCTGCTAAACACGTATTCACGTCTATGAGCATGCGCAAATAGGTGCAAATTACGGCGACATCTGTGAGACAACTGTCAAAATAACCATGTGATTGTCGATACAGTAGAATTCTATCAAGATTTCATAATATTAGGTTAATGCATAAGTTCCTAGCGCTTTTGTTTATTTATTTTACAAGAACGCACGACAATGCAAACAAGCTGTGAACAAAATTTTGTACAAAATTCTGTGCCTTGTCATGCAGGCCTAAGTCACTGAAGCTATATGAACTCTTTTATCAGTAAGCTATTATTGAGAATCCACTTCTAAATTCTTTTCTTAATTTAATTAACTCACAATATTGTAATCTTTTTTTTTTATTATGACAGTGTTGAAGCATTTTTTCTGATTGTGATATACAAACAAATCAGTATTGAAATTCAGGTTTAGCATTAATTTAAATAAAATTATAGATTGCGTGCGTTCCACCTCAGTTATGTCTACTAATGCAGTAGCATTCCTTTTAATGCGCAAATTTAGAGCAGGAGTAAAATTGGAACAGTTGACTGCAGCTCTAGATGAATTAAGGTGCGAACTGGAGAAAGAACAGAAAGATGTAGGTTTCACTGGAGATTCACTCGATATCATTTCATACACTGTAAGTATACCTATAGTATCCTAAATGGATATTGTTTAATGTTTTGTTTTGAGTTGTTTGAGATGTTGTGTGCTAGGGAAGTAAATTTGTGAAATAGTGTAGGTAAATTGTTGTTTTCTGGAAAAAAAAACGGATTTTAATATTGCCCTATCGTATATTTTAGGTTTATTTTAAAAAATGTTTACTGTTCAGATCTATTTTGTTTTAAAATAGTTTAATGTTTTGATTTACCAGAATAATATAACAAGACACCAAAATTATCGAGAACACAAAAAGAAAGATGTGTTTTTGTTTAAGTTAATAGTTTCTTCTTATTGTGCCTTCTCTGTTATCGGAGGTTGACAATTGTATTGGCAAACCTATTTCTTTTTTCTGAAGTTATGAATAGTTGGTGAACATTCATTCTTGTTCATTGTTGTATGTTTTTGTAAGTCATGAAAAAGGTGTAAAATGTCTATAAGTATGTTAATCGGAATGGCTAATTGCTTGATCTAAATATTTCTGCATTAAGTAGTACTCGTGATTAACAGAGTTTTTTTGCAGCTTGACATACTAGGCCCAGGATTAATACGTAAGGAAAAGATAAACAACGAAGACTTCATTAAACCTGTAGCAGAGTTACCAAACATCATAGAACTTAACTACTATAGCAATATTCTTACTACTTACTATTCTCTAGAATCGGTTGTGGCAATTGCCTTGAGCTCTTTAGACACAAGTTTAGGATTTGTCGAGGAAGACCAAGTAATCGAAGCTTCCCTCGAACTATGTGATATATTGCAATACGAATTTATATTTTGTAAGCCATGCCAAGATTTAGAGTCTGCTATAATTTATTGTATCGAAAATTTGACAGTCAACAAAGAGGTTTTTGTGCAGGTATGATATTGTTAATTTTTAAATATGTTGTATAATGAAGTCGACCAATGTTTGAATTCATGGTAATGTAGGAGAACTTAAGATACGGCGGTTACAAATTCAGATGCTTGAAATATGAAGATCTTTGATGTTATATCGTATCAGATGTTAAACATTTTCCTATTTTCTGTTTAACTGATTGTATGTGATGTATAATATTACTTTAAAACATATGGAATCTGCCTTCATTCAGTAGATAACTTGCCCAAGTGTTTTTTAATTATATTCACATAACTATACACCTACTTGACCAGAAATGTTATAGCAATTTTTCCAGGTATACCTAACTTTTTTAAAAAGTGTGTTTGTGCAGAGAATAAGTTATCACAATTGTAGGAAGTTTTTTAATGGGATTTCAATAGGAGAACAAAAAAAGGGAGTTACTTTTATTGGCAGAAGTAAAATAGATAATTTTGTTTAAAAATGCAGTAGTTGGCTGTGATTGAAACAAAATATCACTTTAAAACAGTTGCCTGTAACTGACAATTTAATGAGACAACACAGTTATTCATTACTATCAGCTTTGTGGGACAGCTAGAGTGAAGGGAGGTGAACGGTGGAAGGAATGCCAAGAAAGGAATGATAGGGAAAAGGAAAGAGGAAAGGGCGATGGGGGATTTGGGAAGGAAGAGGAAACAGGAGAGAACGAGAAGAGAAAAAGTGGAGAGGGAAGAAGTAAGGAGGAAAAAAGACGAGAAAATAGGAAATGAAGTAGGAAAGTAGTTGCAAGATAGAGAAAAAATGAGAGAATATGTGCAAGTGGGAAGTAGAAGGGGAAAAATACCCCCAAAACGGACCGACCCCTTTGTTATAGCAAGCGATTGCGAATTTACCAAAAAAAAAACTTGTTTTTGAGGTTATGTTGGTTCAAGGGGTTTCCAGCCTGATCGTGCAAAAGCGTACGGACCTTGTTGCCATAGGGCGTAAATAGTGGGTTGAGTTTATGTCACCAGAAATGGTTTTTCGGTTAAGTGGGTTAGAAAAGTTTCAAGGCGGAGTTGCATTTATACAGAGTTATACAACTCGAAAGAATGCATGTAGCACTTTCAAACCTATCTCGCCAGGTCTTGTGATGCCGAATTTTCAGCCACCTATAGAAAATCTTTCGAGGCCTCTGGCGACGGGCTGCATAACCCGATCGTGGTATTTTTCATTATATTGTCAGTTATAGGGTAAAACACCCATTGATTGGCACCTTAAGAGAATCTTCACTATCGAAGGCTGAGTAGATCATCAGTATTAGTGGTAGAAAATTGATTTTTTTTAAATTGATTCTCAATGCCTTAGCAACATAAATTTCTTCAAGTTTTTACTCAACAAGTGCCTGACATAAGTGAAAAAAAAATAAAAAGAATGGACTGCATTTGTGCCAGCTATTGGTAGTGTAGCCAATGATTGGCATAACAATTGAACCACTGATTGGCAGGGTAGCCAATCATTGGCGTAGGCGATTGAACCTCTAGCGTAAATTACGCCAAAAATGAAATACCGGGTTTCAATTTTGAACTTAACAATAAAACATATCAAAAAATTTGTAATTAAAAAAAGGTAATACTGCAAGTAAAGGAACATTAAACTAAAGTATAAATATAACAACGATAGTGGAAGAAGAATAATAAGCTTCGCAATACAACATAACTTATACATTATGAGTACTAAGTTTGAGCACAAAGAAATTCACAAGGGCACATGGCTAGCACCTAACTGAAAATACACAAATCAGATTGATCACGTGCTAATCCAGAAAGAAAATATAAGAAGATATAAAAGACGTACGCAGCTACAGAGGGGCAGACGCAGACAGCGACCACATTCTGGTAATGGCAAGATTAAAACAAAAATCCGGAATTAGAATAACAAAAAACAAGAGGAAAGACAAACGGATAAATAAAAGAGGACTAACAGAAGAAACGATAGCAACGAAGTATAGAAAGGAGATAGAGAAACAGTTCAACGAAATACAAGATAAAGAAGTAAATCAGAGGTGGAGGCGAATAGTACTAAGTACAGCGATAACAACAATACCACACACAACGAGAAGGAAAGGAGTGACATGGTTTGATAAAGAATGCAAAGAAGAGATGGCAAAGAGAAGACGAACCAAAGAGAAGATGCTACAAACAGGTACACTTGAAGATAAACAAAAATACGAGGAACAAAGAAGAAAAACCAAGACAATATGTAGAACTAAGAAGAGAGAATACATGGAAGAGAAAATAAAGAAAATCGAAGAAAAGTTTAGAAACAGAGAAATGAAAAACCTTCACCAAGAAACTAGAAAGAATAGAACGGGGTTCAAACAAAAAACCTAATATATAAGAGACAAAGAAGGGAAGCTAATAATCAATGACGAAGATGCTCTAATAAAATGGAGAGAATATTTCAAAGACCTATTGAAGGAGAACGACAAAGAAATAGGAAAAGATATGGAAGAAGAGGAAAAAACCAACAGTCTAAAAGAAGAAGAAGATGAACATACTTTACCACCGACCTTAGAAAACTTACAAGAAATAATACAAAAACTAAAGAACGGCAAGATCCCAGGAAGAAACGGAATATATGCAGAATTAATAAAGTATGGAGGAGACCTGCTGACACAAAAAATACGTGAGATGATAGAAGACGTATGGAGAAAGGAGAAGATGCTGAAAGAGTGGGAAATAGCACAGATAGTACGTGTCTATAAGAAGGGGAAAAAAAGATGACTGTCAAAACTACAGAGGGATAGCTCTACTGGATACTGTATATAAGATAATGGCAAAATCAATAGAGATAAAAATTAAAGAGTATGCGGAAGAGGTAGTAGGTGAATACCAAAGCGGATTCAGATCAGGGAGATCAGTAACTGACCATATCTTTACGCTGAAACAAACACAAAATATGTTAAACCAGTACGGGGAACAACTATACATAGTACTGATAGATTTCAAACAAGCCTAGGATTCGGTAAATCGGAAGGAGCTGTTCAATGCAATGGAAGAACTAGGAGTGCCAAGAAAATTGATAAATTTAACAAAAATGACACTAAAAGATACAAAAAATGAAGTTAACTTTAATGGCCGGATTTCTTAAAGTTTCCAAACAGGCACAGGGCTAAAGCAAGGAGACCCATTGTCAACAACACTTTTCAATATACTTCTAGAATGGGTAATAAGAAGAAGTGGCGTTAACAGATCAGGTACCTTAAGAACAAGATCACACCAGATATTGGCATATGCGGACGACGTAGTACTTTTAGCCAGGACAAGACGAGAGTTAACCCAAATATGTCAGAAGTTTATAACAGCAGCAGAAACAGTAAACCTGAAAATGAATGAGAGCAAATCTAAATTTATGGAACTAGGGCCAACAGAAAAACCCCAAGAACAAAAGGACGACCTGATAGTAGAAATGGGAACAACAAACAGAATAAAGATAGAGAAGGTCAAAAAATATACATACTTAGGAATTGTCCTAACGGAAACGGGGGACGAAGAGAAGGAAATTGAAGCAAGATTAGCCAAAGGAGATAAATGTGCAGATGCTTTAGACAAAATACTAAAATCGAAAAACGTATCTAGAAAAGCAAAAATCTATCTATATAAAACAGTCGTACGACCAACTGTACTGTATGGGAGCGAAGTGTGGATCTTCAATAGAAAAGAGAAAGAGAGAATAGATGTATGGGAGAGAAAAATTCTGAGAAGGATATTTGGAGGGAAGAAGGAAGGAGAAATATGGGTAAGAAGAACAAACGAAGAAATAAGGAACCTTTACAAACAACCAGAGCTCAGCAATCAAGTCAAGGCAGCAAGACTGAGATGGCTAGGGCACTTAGAAAGGCAATCAGACAACAGAATTCCAAAAAAACTAATGAATACAAACCTAGAACCGAGAAGAAGAGGAAGACCAAAAAGGAAATGGCTGGACGCAGTGAAAGAAGATTTAAGAGAAAAGGGGATACAGGACTGGAAGACACAAGCTAAAGATCGGAAGGGATGGAGAGAAACCGTGAAAATAAACACTTGAACAAATTCAAATTGCTACTTTTTGCATTATCGATGAAAAAATTATAAAAATTCTTATAATGTAGGTATACGAGGCGGCCGTGGGCTGGAGGTTAACGTGTTAGACTTCTACGCTGAAGTTCCTGGGTTCAATTCCCGGGCCGGAACATCGGATTTTTAACGGCGGTTCTCCCTCGCAAGGCAATGGCAAACCAGCGATGTATTCTGCCTAGTAAATCTTCTCTGGAGTAGAAGTGTTTACACTTCCCGTGGTTCGGAGCCCACGTTAAACTGTAGGTATTCTATGTATGTGGCACTCTAAACGCGCAACACAAGCATAGGAGAGAAGATCGCTACGTCTCGTAAGAGATAAAGCACTCTAAGAAGATAATGTATACAAAAACTGAGCAGATACATAAAATACTGGTACTTGGAAATAGAATAATGGAACAAAGATGTTTAAATCGATTTTTTTGCAAGTGATTAATACTCTGGTATATCTCCGACATTTTATTCCAGGATTTGTACCATAAATATTTTGTACACAACCTTCCATATACAGTTGAGTTACCTTGAACTTCATCTTGATTTTCAATGGTAGTTTGCTCTCCACCGGAATCGTCATCTTCGTCACTGAATACATCGCGTACATGGCATGGAGGCATCTTGGGCGCAGTTTTTCGTAGAATGGTCGGGCTGCCTTTGAAGCTTTTTTCGAAGCAGTCTTCTTATTGGTTTCAGTCTTTTTCTTTCCGATACTATTCTCCAATCTCTTATCTTCCCATTGCTTCTTAATTTCGATTTCTAATTCTTTAAGTCTTTCTTTCTCTTCAAAAATTTGTTTGAATCCTGACGAAGTTGTGACGTATGGGACTTTTCTGGTCTCCTTTTTACCCCTTCTTTAGGGAGTTTTCGGCCAAAAGAGAAAGATTGATAAGTCATTATTTTCGCCGTTTGCTGAAGATTCAGTAGGGTCATCCATAGAACATGGGTATTCGTTGCAAATGGGTCGCTCAATGGATACTTTGTCACCTGAAAGAGATTTGCTTTGTTTGAATACTTTCATAATATGATGAAGACATTCCTCTTCCCTGGAACGTTTGTAGTTTTCAAGGCGGGCGATTGTCTCGTTGCCAACGATTTCCACAAATTTTTCGTATGTCAATACTGGCAATGGAATCTCAACACTGTCTGCAATAATCACTGTCTCATCAGCGCTGACTATGGCCTTCCCCAGATACTTGGTGTAATCAATGGCGTCGGCAGAGTGTGTAATGTATAGTTTGTTTGTTTGTTTTTATTTAACGTCGGCCTATTTCTGCTACTATGGCTAACCACCGACGCCAGGGAGCGATCCTACCACACCTGGAAATTTAGCCTGTTTGAGGGTTCTTTTGACGTCCCCAACAACACTTGGACAAGGGTCCTATGATTTTACTTCCTGTCCAAGAAGAAGGACCATTTTAGCGTTTTTTATCGCTATGAAAAAAAACCACCGACTTCGGTGTCCGGATTCGAACCCGGGACAGCTGCGTGAAAGGCATACGACCAACCTATCCGAGCTACTGGCGCCGGCAATGTATAGTTTGTAATATTTTTATTAAAAATTTCACAACCTTTACAAAATAAATTATGTGAAAATAATAAGTAGAAACATAATAGATTACAATAAAAATACTACAGTATCAATTTGGTGTAGGAAAATATACATTTCATGCACAAATATCAATTAGTGCAAATTTTCATTAAAAGTTTCCAGAATTAATTCCACTAGTGTACCTTTTAAATATGCTACAGCAAGGGCATAGATCTGTTTAAACTAAAAGCTGCAAGTTTGGGGGTGAAAATGGTTAGAATTTTACATATGTCTATACTATAGTACTCATTCCATAAATTTCATTAAAACTGGTGAAGTGCAAATTCAAACATTGGTTGATTTGATGTACAATAACCCACACATGAAGTAATTTTTTTGCATAAAATTACAATAAGGATTTTAACAATAGGAAAACACAAATATGGAAAACGTGGAAAGAAGTAGAAGAATAGCGCAACAATTATTTGACGAGGACGAAGAATACCGCCCAGCAAAACAATGTAAAATTAATGATAAGCAACAATCTCAGGAGTATCTTGCATTCCTCAGGGGCTTACTGATGCCTCTCATTGAATCTTATTCGGTCACGGCATTTTGTCTGGATAAGTTGGTAGGACGGTCTCTTCTTGAAAACGACTTGGTTAAGGAAGTCTTGGACGAAATGCAACTGCAGCTGTGCACTGGAAGTTTAGTTTATGGTAATTGTGTGCATTTCAATGGATTGAAGTTGTGTTTTATGGTAATTGTTTGCAGATGAAAGTGTTTCAAGTGATTCGGTGAAAAATGCGTTCAAGCTGTATCAAAAATGGGAAATTCTCGAATGTCACAACCAAAACAAGCTACGGTTGTATTACCTGCAAGAGACTCACGACGACGATCAAAGTATAAGAGCTTTATGTAATAGGGTAGATAAATATAGGTACGGTTATCAACAGCAACAGGCGGCCGAGTAAAAGTATTTCATTTCCTGGAAAGCTGATATTTGAGATGTGCCTTAATATTAATTATTCCATCAATTTTTAAATAGATTTGTATAAGTAGACTTTTGTTTTTTTAAGTATAAGTGGCTAGTGTTGTATTACGAAACTTTGCTCATGTGATACGTAAATAATAAATCACAAGATATTGTTTTTTTTGTTTTTATAGATACATTTTGTAATAGAAATTATGTAGTTATTTAAATATAAAATCAATGGTCTTTTTTAAACAAACGTCAATTTTTTTTAGTGCCTTTTCTGTGTTTACCTGTTTGAATAAATCCTTTCCATTTTCAGTAAAGTATATCGTTGAATAAAACACAGTCGATCCCACAAAAGAATATTGTAATGTTGTAAATTGAGTTAACGTTTTCAAGTCCACTGCGGACTTATCCTCAGACTAAAATACCAATACAAATCAGTATTGGTATTTTAGTCTGAGGACTAATGTGGACCTAAGCGCACCTTTAAAATTTCAACATATTTGAAGACCGCTACAAGTCGTTTATTGATATGTTACTGGAACATCCTATATTACTGTCTAAATTGATTAAAAAAAATTAAATATAGGTTTATTACAAGTTTTCCGCAATTCAAGTGACACAGCCCTTTTTTACAACACTGTAAATAAAAGAGTTGGTATGGCTAAATATACATTTTCAAAAATTACAGGAGTTCTTTAAGATCTGTACAGATTAATAGGCACTTCTTGTACGGTGTCAAATATCGTTCCACCATTCATATCACTCCTTGAAAAAGCTTCATTTGTCATTTTTGCTTGAATATCTTGCAATGCATTCTTAGGTAGAAATGGAATTGATTTTACATGAGAAATCATTTGTAAATACAGAGCATTGCATGGAAATTTGGAAAAATGTATAAGGTAAGTGTCCCTAATTCTGACAGTAAGTTTGTTATTAAATAAAATAAGAATTGATGAAACAACACACTATTAGCGTCATCTATGGATTTATTTTTAAATTAACAAGAAAAAGATTCCTGCATTGCCAACCTCATAGGTTATCAAGTATATTTCTATTGGTCCAGGTAACCAGTAGCATCAAGCTGACGCGCCATTCTTCTAAGGCAGTGGTCGCCAACCTGTCGAAGAATCGGCTAGAACCGACCAGCCGGACCAGCGCGTTAGTGTTCGAGAACGATCTGGATTGCTTTGAACGGGATAAATACGCACGGCGCGGCGACATTGCGCTTAGTTTAAAACTGAACGCGTAACCAACGTCCAGCGGTTGGGTTAGTAGAGAACAACAAAAATAATATTATGGCAAGCAGTTGTAAGAAGGTAAAGACATACCACTTTCATTCGGAATGGGAAGAACAATACTTTTTTACAGAAGTTAAAGATAAAAATGTGTGTTTGTTATGTAATACTTCGGTCTCCGTTGCTAATAAAGGAAATATTGAGAGACATCATAAAACTGTACATTCTAATTTTGAAAAATCATTCCCACTACATTCTGCCGCCAGAAAGGAGAAACTGAAACAGTTAAAAAAAACAGTTAATTGGACAACAATCAATATTTTTAAGAACAGTCGACAAAAATAAGGCTGCAACTGAAGCATCGTACCGTGTGTCCCAGATAATTGCACAAAAAAAGAAACCTTATGAAGACGGGGAAATGATAAAACAGGCGTTTTTAGAAGCTGCTGATTCGTTATTTGCCAACTTTAGAAATAAAGACGAGATAGTTTCAGCTATAAAATCTATGCAACTTTCTGCTAATACAGTGATGAGACGTTTAGAAGTAATGAGCAATGATATTTTTTTACAGTTAAGAACTGACTTAGATAACTGTGTTTATTTTTCACTTCAACTGGATGAATCAACAGATGTCGTTGACACTGCCCAGATGGCCGTGTTCGTCAGGATGGTTTTTAGTGATTTTACGATTAAAGAAGATCTTTTGAAGTTCATTCTACTGAAAGGACACACTACTGGACAGGAGTTGTTTTCTCATTTAAAAAATATTATTTCTTCCGAGAAAATTCCAATATCGAAAATGGTAGGCTTGACAACCGATGGCGCTCCAGCTATGGTGGGTTGTGATAAGGGTCTGGTGGCGTTATGTCGTAAAGATGAAACTTTTCCGCAATTTCTCTGTTACCACTGCATTATCCATCAGCAAGCATTATGTGGAAATTTCCTGAAACTAAACAACGTTATGAAACTGGTGGTAAAAATTGTGAACAAGATTAGAGCTCAAGCGTTACAAAGAAGATTATTCAGAACCTTGGCCGATGAAGTTGACTGTCAATACGGGGACCTACTCCTTCACTCTGAAGTCCGATGGTTAAGTAGAGGACGGGTGCCGAAACGTTTTAATGATGTCCTATCTGGCATAGTTCAATTTTTCAAACAACGCGATGAACCGACTCCGGAACTAGAAAATTCAATCTGGCTTAGAGATTTTGGTTTTCTCGTGGACATTACAGAGAAATTAAACGAACTTAATTTGCAGCTTCAGGGGAGAGACAAAGAACTAGCGGAAATGATTTCTGATATAAAAGCATTTATCAAAAAGCTGGAGTTTTGGGAACAAAACCTAATTAACAGCGATGCCAAGCATTTTACTATTCTTTCAGAAAAAATATCTCAAAATCCATTAGAACCCTATGACAACAAATATCATGTAGAAATAATTTCTACCCTGAAGAATAACTTCAAAAATCGTTTTAAGGATTTCAATGAAATGGCTTTAGTAGCGCAGTTTGCTGTTTCACCCTTTATGGAAATTGATATCCAACAGTTTGCAACTTGTGTTATGCAGAACTTTGGCGAAGACATCGCTGCAACAGAAATGGAAGTCATTGAGTTTCAAAATGATTTAGCCTTAAAATCGTTAGTCTCAAGTACTGAATGTATCTGGCCTATTGTAAGTAAAGACAAATATTCAGTTCTATGCCGTGTTGCCTTGAAAGTGAAAGCATTATTCAGTTCAACCTATTTGTGTGAATCTTCTTTTTCCAATATGAAGTTTATTAAGAACAAATATCGCAATCGACTTACAGATGAACATTTGGATAATTGTATTCGAATGGCTGCATCAAATTATACGGCAAACATTAAAAAAATTATCGATGAGTCTGAGTGTCAGCCTTCTCATTGAACGTGCTTTTTTATTTTTCAATGTTTATGTTCATGATAGTGCGTTACTTTTTTGTTGTTATTATTAACTATTTTTAAATCATACGTGACATGCCGTTGTGGCTGGATAAAAGTTTGTGTTTATTTTTCAAACACCTTCGTTTGATAGGTAGGAATGTAGCTATGAACAAGTACGTACTAGTAATATTAGTTATTTTGTTATTAGTTTATTATTAGTACCTATGTATTATGTATTACCAGTTAAATAGTAAAATAAATACATATAATGATAAATTAACTGTGGATTATTTCATTTACGTTGCGTTACGTGGCTTCCGTGTGGGTAGCTCGCTGTTTATTCCAAAATTAACAAAGTAGCTCAACACATTGAAGAGGTTGGCGACCACTGTTCTAAGGTAACGTAGGTATACCATTGTTGAAACTAAATTTAATGCTAAAAATATGTTTGGAAACGCATGTTCTATGATTGTAATATATTTGTATATGATGGTTTTAAGTAATTTTAGGTAAAATTATGATTTACTAATTATAACTTTAATTTTATTAGGATGTCAGGTTTAGGTTCAATAAATTATTAAGATCTCTAATTATGGACATGACACTATTCAACAGATTTACTATATTATCTGTTTAATGGTAATGCTTTAGTATATGTGTTTTCTTCAATAAACAAAACACGATTTGTAGCTATATATTATCCTAATGCTGACGGGGGTGTCAGAATTAGGCCCAAATGTGTCACTGTATAGACATGTTATTGTTTTTTCAGAATGTCTTAAAAAAAGAATTGTAAATATTCTTCTAAGACCCTTAACATGGCTCTAGAGCAGAGCTGTCCACTTTTTGCGGCCCGCAGAGCGGGTACCTCAAATACGAAATATGCAAAATTCTTACATTAACGATAAAATACAAATAAAAACACGTGTGACGCCACTGGCGACGGATAGAAGGTCGCAGCGAAGTTACTGGAAATCGGACCGATCTTGCTCGATCACCCTCGAATATTCGAGAAGCCACGCGCACGTATGAGTGCCCATTTTAAAACTCCGAACCTACATTTTTTTAAATAGGCAACACACGATACATGTCAGTGCCGACTATAATTTTAAAACAAAATATTTCTATAATTAAGATCAGGGCAATCATGTTTACATTAACTTGACAGTTTACTAATCAAATTCGTTAAGCCACATTACTTGAACGTGCAAAAAAAAGATTATCGAACATTAATCTTTGGTGCAAAATGTATTCCAACGCTGAAAAAGTGAACATGCTTCTAATTCTGGGTGAATGTCGAAAAAATGCGAGTGCTGCCAGTACTTTGTATGCGCAACGCTTCCCAGGTAGACGAATTCCAACAGACAAAACATTTAGAATGCTTCTTCTGAATTTACAAGAGTATGGGCAATTTTCAAAACCAAAAGCAAGGGCACGGCAAGTTACGGTTGAACATAACGAAGTAGCTGTAATTGAAATGGTTACGAATAATCCCCATACAAGTCAAAGAGCGATTGCAAATGCCTTAAACATTAGCAAAGGTTCTGTTTTCAATATTCTTAAGGCGAACAAATTTCACCCCTACCATGTTTATACCATACATAATCTTGAAGATAGGGATTATGAGCATCGTGTTCAGTATTGTCAATTTCTTAGACGGAAATTAAACGTCAATGCGGAATTTTTAAGTATGGTATTATTCTGTGATGAAGCCAGGTTTTCAAACAACGGCATGGTTAATCGACATAACTGCCACTATTACGCCCAAGACAATCCCCGCTGGATCAGGATAACTCATTTTCAGAGAATTTTTTCTCTTAACGTGTGGTGCGGTATTATTGGCGATTTTGTAATAGGTCCACATTTCTTTAATGGAAATTTAGATGGTGAAATGTATTTAAATTCTTAATTAATGAACTACCGGCTCTCCTCCAAACAGTTCCTCAAAACGTACAGAATAGCATGTGGTTTTTAAATGATGGTGCACCTCCGCATTTTCATAGGGATGTGAAAAATTATCTTAACCAACGTTTTGAGGGACGCGTAATTGGACGAGGTGCATTGCATCCTTGGCCTGCCCGTAGTCCCGATTTGACTCCGCTAGACTTCTTTTTGTGGGGCAAAGTAAAAAATGATGTCTATGAAGTGCCCATTCGAAATGAAGAACATCTACGCGAAAGGATAATTCAATGTTGTCGCTCTATCACACCGGAAATGTTAGCTCGTGTTAGAGGTTCGATGCGTAGAAGAATTATACTCTGCGAAAACGAAGGGGGAAGGCAATTTGAACACTTGCTTCGTTAGTTTTTGTACTATGTTCCTATTAAATTATTATTGTAGTTATTGTTGTCAAATATTAAATTGGAGTTATTAACGCAACCTTAAATTTGTACTTAATCATTACATGTACTGTAAAACAACTCTGATCTCAATTAAAAAAAAATGGTAGAAAGGCATAGTGATCTGGGGTTGCATTGTGTGTTGCCTATTTAAAAAAATATAGGCTCGGAGTTTTAAAATGGGCACTCTGTATAAGAAGGTTGAGTCAAGCGGGACGGGGCAGAGTTAGTTAATAATTGTTCTAGTGTGCGTTACGCACCAATTCTAAAGCCTTTTTGAGTGAAATACTCAGTGAAATATGTCTTCGCAGAAAATAAAAATAACGAACGAACATCGAGTTTATAATGACCGTTGGGAATCAGACTATTTAATCACAAACAACAATAATAAACTTCAGTGCATTGTTTGTATGCAAGTACTATCGGTTCCCAAAGAATATAATATGAAACGACATTACACTACGTTACACGAGAAAACGTTTCAGCAATATACAGGGGAGTCAAGAAAGGCTATCATTACGGATTATAAGAAAAAACTAAAACAACAAACAAAATTTTTTTTTAAATCTGACACTGATAACAAGTGCAGTATTGCCGCTTCTTACGAAGTAGCGCTGGAAATTGTCAAAGCGAAGAAACCTTTTAGTGATGGATTACATATTAAAAACTGTGTAATCAAAATGGCAAAACAATTCAATGAAACAAAAATTTCCGAAATATTCGAAACAGTCTCAGTGTAGCATCAAACAATTGCAAGACGGGTGGACCATATTAATCAATATGTATCCAAAAAACTGCATGACACGGTTGAAAAATGTAAATATTTTTCGCTATGCCTGGATGAAAGCACTGATCTGTCCGACATTAGCCAGCTTGTAATTTTTATCCGAACTATTCAAAACGACTTCAGTGTAGCAGAGGAGATGCTTGATCTTATTCTTCTCCATGATACAACCAAGGGTACGGATATTTTTGAAGCTGTAAATAAGGTGGTGTCAGACTACGGGGATTCGATAAATGTTCCTGTATTGTCACTGATGGAGCCAGAGCTATGATAGGAACTGAAATTGGATTTGCAGGACTCTCGAAACAAAACAACATCAACTGTCCTGTGATACACTGTATTGTTCACCAAGAGGCCCTATGTGGAAAATCCTTAAGTCAAATGAATGTCATGAAAGTGGTTGTTAAAATAACTAATATTATTAGAGGGGGCAATCGTGCTTTGACTCACAGAAAGTTTCTTGATTTTTTAGCCGAAGTAGAGGCTGCATATGGGGACTTGTTAGTTCACACCGATATTCGTTGGTTAAGCGCCGGAACCTGTTTGCAACGATTCTTCGCTCTACGCAAGCAGATTCCTATTTTCCTTAAAGATGAAGTCAAGTCCAACACTACGGAACTGGAAAATCAAATGGGAGATGCACAATTTTTAGCAGACCTTGCATTTTTAACAGACCTAACATCTCACCTTAACGAATTGTATTTGAAGCTACAAGGAAAACAGCAGAATATTTCCAACTTATTTGGACACATAAATGGATTTAAGAATAAAATTAAGCTCTTCAAGTCTTCATTAGAAAAAAATGTTTCTTCATTTTTTCTAAGTTGTAAAGAGCATTTTGAAGAAATGAAGGATTTTGAGGAAGTTTCAAATTTACCTCACATAAAATACATTGACACAATTGCAGAAGAATTCGAAAATCGATTTAGCGACTTTAAATGATGTTATGAATGATCCTCAACGTGTGTTGAGCGCAGATGAAAGCGCATTTTTTCTCTGCCCAAAAGGAAAAAAGGCATTGACTTTAAAAGGAAGCAAAACCGTTTATAACCACACGAGCAATGACGAAAAAGAATGTATAACAACACTAATAACAGGTGAACCGAAGTTTTTTTTTTAGTTATGTCTATGGTACCTATTTTCATATTTTTACAGCAAATGCAGCAGGAATTGTGGCACCTCCCATGGTAATGTTTGCTTATGAAAAGGTACCTCAGAGTATCGTGTCTCTGATGCCTAATGGATGGGGATTAGGAAAATCCGAATCAGAGTGGATGACAGAAGACATTTTTTTGAGTATATTAGTAATATTTTCCATCTCTGGTTGATAAAAAATGAGATTTCATTACCTATTCTGTTTTATGTTGATGGACACAAATCGCATCTAACAATGCAACTCAGTGAGTTTTGTTCCAAAAATGGCATTGTTTTAATCAGATTATTGCCTAATTCTACTCACATGTTACAACCACTTGATGTGGGAATTTTTCATCCATTAAAAAATGGTTGGACAAAAGCAGTTAATACATGGAGAATGGAAAGTAATAAACAAAAACTAAAAAAAGGAAATTTTGCACCACTACTTGATAAAGTAATTAAAGATGTAATAACTGTTTCCATGTTGAAAAGTGCTTTTAAAACATGTGGTTTATGTCCATTTGACCCAAACGCGATAAATTATAATAAGCTGATAACCAACAAACATACAGAAACGATGCCCTTATTTTAGAAGCAGAATGGCTCGAAGAGTATCTGCACATATGTAGTGAAAATCAAGACGATAATCTGCATATTGAAACTCCAACATTAATAGAAACAAGAACTTCCAATATTCTTGCAATAAAAAATAATGTTTTAATAGGCGACAAAAACATTGAAGAATTAGAAAGAGAAAAGAAGAATGAAGAAGAAAAATTAGAAAAAAGTTTAAATACAATTAAAGAAGTTAACTCTGAAGGAAAGGGAGAAAATAAAACCATAAGCACCGAAGAACCACTTGAGACCAATACTACAGAAGCAAATGATGACAAAGAAAATACAAATACAGAAAATTATGCTCAGGTGGAAATTACTGATAACAGCAAATCAGCTAATTGTAATAATCTACCTTTTAAGGTCCCATCACCTAAAAATAAGTTATTTTGGCCTGCTGATATCACAAAAACTATTAATAAAAAGCAGAATAAAGTTAAAGTTCCCAGTGTAGCCAGTTCGGAGCAATGGAAAACTTTTTATAAGAGCAAACAAGATGCAAAGATTAAAGAGCAGGAGGAAAAAGAAGAGAGGAAAAGGAAAAGACAAGAAAAACAGGCCATAAAGAAAAATGAAAAAGTTTCCAAGATCAAGCATGTGCTCTTTGTAGATGAAGAAGATTCAAACAGTTCACACAGCTTTTTGGATTCCAGTACTAATAGAAATTTTGTAATCAACGACTACGTTATTGTTGATTACAACAACGAAAAATATCCAGGGATTGTAGAAGAACTAAAAGAATATTCTGCATTTGTAAATGTAATGGTACCTAGTGGTAATAATTAGAAATGGCCCTCTAAAAAGGATATTTTGTGGTATGATCTTGATGATATATACCAGAAGATTCAAACTCCTGTTTTAAGTAATAAAAGAGGGGTATTTTCGATTCCAGAATTAAAAAAATTTCTAAATTTTAAATATTATGTTTTTTCATGTACCTACCTACCTACGTGCTCTTGTTGTTGTTAAAGATATTTTGCTACTTAAAATTGTTACTTTCTTGTCTTGAATAACCTTTTCAAAATAAGGAATATACTATGTCAGGATTATGTGCAGTGTCTGAATATGGGACAAGGCTGTGTCAACAATTGGGACAATACACGATTTCGGGTCTCAGAGTTTTGTTCTTGTGCAGGCTTCAATAAAAAAAAATGTTTTTTTCCAAAAGATTGCTAATTTCCGCAAATTTTTCACGTGGAAGTAAGTATATTATAATTAATTGATTAAACGTGATGCTCAATTTCACATTTATTAGGTGCTAAATAACATTATTAAAAAAAAAAAAATCACTGTTGCCCTTAAAGTGTTAGAATTTGGGACCTTTACCTTAAATACATTGCTTTAGTACTTAGTATTACCTAAATATGAATTTAAAATTTGCAACCTCTTACATCAAAGCTTAGATTGTGAAATAATATACAGGGCGTTTTGGTTAATAATTTTAAGATTGTAATCTACGATTGGCAATTACCCTATATAATGTGTTACATTATGTTTTAATTCGCCAAGTAAATTTGAAATCTAAACATTAATACTGTATCAATAAATTGAAATGAACTAGCTTTATTAGTTATACAAGGGGATACACAGCTACAAATTTGGTCAACATTTTACAAGCATAAGCTCAAATCTCTTCCTTCTCGAAGTTTAGACCTTATTTCTTTGGTGTAACTGTTTTTATAAATGAAGTTTACTGGTATGTCTCTATAACTTCTATATTATTTTAACTTTCCAGTGATGGAAAATATACTTCGGTAGTGCATTAAAACACAATTTAGTTTGCCACAGCTTGACCAAACGCCCACTTAACTATTTGTGTTGACCCATTTTTATTTGTCATTGATGCTAAGATAACGTCATGGTATTGAGATTTGGAAATCGGGCCGACTCAGAAACTTTATTCATAACTTTAGAAGCTGTGTATGTGTTGGCCATCTTCGGAATTTTGATTGGCAAAAAACATTTTGAATTTAAAACAATAATCCAAACTACGTTTATTAAATTCCTACAACCATAACAATGTATAAATATAAAAATTTCACTAAATAATATTTAACAGTCAATTTAAAATTGCTTCCAAAAGATCCTTAGGCGTTGGCTTTGCTGCAACGGCTTTCACTTGTATGTTGTTCTGTTTCAATGCAGTCTCCGTTGTAGGGCCAATTGCAATGAACTACAAATAGAATTGCATTAAAAATTATCTGTACGTAATCTTGAGAATGTGTTAGCAATAATTCTTACTTTTATTAGATTTAATACGTGCTCAATTTTCTTCAAATATTTAATAGTATTGTGTACGCCAGAAGGACTGAAGTACACAAAATATTCAGGTATGTTAGTAAAATTAGAGGTTACATCAGAGAAGTCCCGATCCAAGTTCGAACTTCCTATCGTATCATAGACTGTTATAGTCGCTACTTGAATATCTTCTTCCCTCAGTCTATTAATTAAGGTGTCAGTTTTAAGGTTTCCACAAGGAAATAATAAAGGTTTTGAAAGTTTGATTCTTTCTAAAATTAGGTATAAGTACCATCAAAACAAATTATTTTGGATTACAGTTTTATGGCTCGTACCTTTCAATATTATGTCTGCTAAATTATTGGCATTACCAGACTCTTGTCCTTTACAATTTAAATTTAATTCATTCAAAACTATACCGTGTGTTGTTTCACCAACAACATAATTACTGTTGTCAACCCATTTCAAGTCGATGCATCTTCCAGCAAGGGCTTCTTTTACTGCTTTCACTGTTCGTGGGGTAGTAAAAATAAGCCCACTGTAAAGGTGGGGACTTTCTACTTCTTGCTTTAGCTCATCCAAATTTTTATAGATAAATTCTAAGGTTTTTAAATGAACTACTCTAAAACCTTTCTGTGTCAGCATAACCTCATATTTATCCTCCGATTCTTCAGACTTTTCAGCTCTCAAAAGTAGAACACAATTGGTGATAACTTGCATACTTTTCCTTATTGGTTTTAATCACAAACAAGAGTTTCACTGAGTAATCCTGCATTTAAATATTAGCAATCGCTATCTGAAATACATTACAAGTAAAAATTGGCGTATAAGATGTTGCATAACCATTGGGGTATATAATGGGTTGTATATCCAATAGGCGTTCGATGTTCTGAAAACGGAAGGTACACAAAAATTATTTACAGGACTTACATAAAATTGCACAAAATCTATTTAATTAAAAAAAATTAGCTAATTGTTGATTAGTCAATCGTTTGAAATTTAATAAAGTAGTGCTAATAAACCGTCAAGCAGCCAAACTTTTTTAATACGTTCTAATTTTAGTGTTTAAAACCAGTGGCGGCTCGTAAGTTAAGAAAGAGGGTGGGCACAAGAAAAAACTTACCTATTTTTTGTA
>JABXWE010009391.1:0-23996 GCA_014611495.1 Limonius californicus | reverse complement strand
TTCTGGGTCATAATTATAATTAAATTCTGAATTATTTTCAAGAGTGAAATCTGCATGATGCAGTTCTTCTGAAATAAAATTTCTAGGTTGCGAACTTTGTTGAATATAATTTGTTCTTTGATTTTGATTAAAATTTGGATATGAAGGTCTTTGGGGTGGATTAGTACGTTGAGCTTGGTATGAAGCGGGTCTTTTCTTAATAGTGCTTGCATCCATAGGCTCTGCTCTATTTTGTGGATAAAAATTTCGTTTTGGGGCAAAAACGTTTTGGTTTGGTTTAGGTTGAATTCCTGGGAATTGTCGAGGTGGTGTATTAGGGTTAAGTTGATAAGTTGGATTATAATTTTGCTTAAACTGTGGTTTTTCGTAT
Source organism: Limonius californicus (assembly GCA_014611495.1). NCBI lineage: Eukaryota > Metazoa > Arthropoda > Insecta > Coleoptera > Elateridae > Limonius > Limonius californicus. The sequence continues at coordinate 23,626 of JABXWE010009391.1, read as the reverse complement.
TGAGGTTTATAAAAAGGTCGTTGTTGGTAATTTTGGTAATTAGGGTTAAAATTTGATCTCATTTGAGGTGGATTTTTGTTTTGAACATGGTTGGTTGTAACAAATTTTTGTTGAGGTTGACCATAATTTATATTTTGGAAATAACGAATGTCTAGCTCTTCTTTTACATACGTTAAAGCGGTTTCTAAATTTTGGGGTGCTCTACTGCGTAGAAAGCTACCTAGGGGTTCTATAAGTCCTCCTAAATATGTTTTGAGTGCTAATTGTTTCGAGTCTTGTATTTTATAATTTTTAATTACTTGTTCTTCCGGTCCTAATGAGATTTTGGAATTGAGTATGGCTAGCAATGATCTAATTTTGTTGTAAAAATCTATAGGGGATTCTTTCGGTAATTGTCGCATTCTAGTAAGGTCTATGCGAATATTTAATTCTGATCTTTGATCTCCAAAGTTATTGATCAGGGTTTCTTTTAAATCGTTCCATGAATTGTACGTTTGTCCAGTTACAACTTCCAAAGCTGCACCTTTTAAACGGTTACGTGCTGATGATAATAACAATTTATTTATATATGCATCAGGGTTATTTTCTTGCCAAAATTGACTTGTGATATCTTCAACAGCTCTAATATATTCGGAGAGTTCTGAAGGGTTTCCGTTGTATTGTGGAATTTCATTTAATAAACTAGTATGAAAACCTAGTGGATAGCCAGCAAATGGTTGTGCTTGTTGTGGATTAGCCATTTCTAAATTTAATATGGCAGGTCTTAAGTTAAAATGTCTAATTATTTGGTATTGTTGAATATTTTCGTTTTCACTTTCGTAAGATAATTCACTACTAGATTCACTGTCGGACATAAAGTATTCGTGTACCTAACATGTATAATATTAACTTATTTTAATGTACCATTGATTCTTGGTAATTGTGGAATCAACAGAATGTCTATCAAATTTTTATCAGCATAAAAATGTTAATCGATAGTCGAAATAACGATGCTTAGATAAAAATTTCTTAAAATGAATTATTTATTTATAGTATTGAAAGCTCATTAATAGGTGTATTTACACCCTTTTAGGCAACCTAAAATGTTCGATCAATACGGGTCTTTAATTATTATTATTTTGATTTTTAAGCGTTGCAATTGGTAAATGGATAATAATCGTGCTACCTATTCGTCTATCGAAGTAGGAAATTACATCGATTTATTAAGCCAGTTACTTGCGTAAAATTAATTTATTATTTGAACAATTGGTGCTCTCAAGTACGAGCTTATCTTAAAATTAAATGTGTACTCACATAAACATAATCTTCTTATTGTTGAAATTATCGATTTGTAATCGATTGATGTCCCCAATGGACTGGTGTCCCCAATGGACTGGTGTCTCCAATTAGACAGGTGTCCCCAATGGACTGGATACTGAAACCAGCGTTGCTATTTCCGGGGCGTTGCTTGTCCCACTCGAACAGCGTTTGTTGGTACAGTTGAAATTTTGGATGAAGTCTGCTTTCCTTCCTTCCGCGATGCTTGTCTTCCAGACGGAAAAGTAGATCTTCAAAGTGCGGTAGGCAAATTAAGACTTGAAAGTCAAGGTGCTGAAGTTTACTTTTAATTGTCGAAAAATGCACTAAAGCCCTTTTGCCTATCCTACCGACTGCGCCAATTTACGTTTCTTATCGAAGAAATGCCTTTTTAAAAATAATTCTTTATTTCAAAAAGACATAAAAACGGAGTTATAAAAGCGTCTTAAATTGTAGGCAGCTAATTATAAACTAAACTAACTAATTGTAAAAGCATTTCTCATCACATCTGCACAGACCGCCTTATAATCTATTTCTAAGTAATCGCAAAGCGATAGGGCATTATCAGTGCAGAGCAAGCTAGTCTAAATGCGTTAACTCGCGAGCTCAATCTGTTCGCATAAGTACGGCATATCGACGGCCGACGAAGGTGGTCCTAACATCCCCGAAGGGACGCCGAAAAACAAACGTAAAAATCGGCATAAAAACTTAGCCGGCGTACCCGCGCTCCCTTTGGGGATGTTAGAACGACCGTCGATGCGCCGTACTTATGCGAACAGATTGAGCTCGCGACTGACCCGCTGCGATGACGTCGACACGTTCTGGACGTCAATTTGTGTTTCGACTTTGGACGCCCGTGGCGCCCGAACGGTAAGAGCTACGGGAAAGTGCCCTAAAGAAAAGTTGTTGTCCTCGACGAGGCCAACAACATATCCGGACCGCAAATCGCAAAATTGTCCAAGTGCCTTCTTTTTTTCCATAAACTTGTTATTTTCAATCATCTGTCATTTTTTTCTTGATAAATATCTTTGTGTGCAACTGTCAAAAAAACGTCACTTTTTTTTCTTGATTTTGAGTCGTGAAATAGCATATTTGTTTATAGTAAAATAAAGTCTTGACAACGTAAATAAAGTCTTGACAACGTAAAAAAAAGACTTTTTTTACCGGCCGACAAAGACTTTTTTTTACGGGTCATGATCTTGAATGAAATTAGCTTTTATTAGATAATTCGAACGTTATTTATCTTTAATTTTGGTAATTTTTCACAGTTGCACACAAAATTTTGTATGCCACATGGCCGTGAACTATCTTTTTTTTATTCGAATGATTATTTGGCTCGGCTGCGCCTCGCCAAATAATATTCATTCTCATAAAAAAAAGTCCTAGTTCACGGCCTTGTTCCATAAATAACTATTTTATGAAACTCAAGGATCAGACACAGAATTAAAACACCTTTCAAATGAGGTGTCACTCGACCCCCATTGCCATTTAAAAAAATAGTTTAAGATGGCGCCTAGTCGCCATTTTGAAAGGCATAAAATTTAAATGTGGGCTAAAAAGTAGTATTTAGCCTCCCATTAAAGCACACAAAATTTTGTGAAGAAATATCAAGTCGTTCAAACGTTAGTAAGGAGGGAAGGACATTTTACGACCGCACTGTATTGGGAATATTGTATGAAAAATATAAAAAAAATATTTAAAAATATGAAGAAACAGTCACTAATTAACCTTGAATGGATTGACCCAATAATTAATATAGGTACTCTATATAACGGAGGGTTCCAAAATAAGTGTCCGATTTAGGAATTTTATTTGTTTCAAAATAAGTGTCCAATTTCATAAAAAAATATGCAAAGGGATATATAACGTGTATTTCCACAACTAAACTATAACATAAAATGTAAAACATTTGAAAATTAACACTTATGAGTAACATTTAACAAATTAGTAACTATAAACGGTAGAGTTCCTGATGTGCTACTTGAATTGCGGGTTCGGAACAAACTACATTGCTTAACAATGTTCCCTGCAAACGCAGTTTGTCCTTGCTCATTTGAGGAAGCTTGTAATCGTTGCCTCGATCCTTTATGAAGCATGGTCAATTCCATACACTTCTGCAATGTAATGAAAACATTGTCTAGTTTTTCCGCGGTTATTTCGTCCCATGCTTTATACACGGCTGCAATGAGTTCATCAATTCTGGACGGGGACTCTTTGTGTTGTAATGATTGAATGGCGTTAAAGAAACCCAAATCAAGGACATTGAAATCGGGGCTGTTTGGTAGTTGACAAATCATTCTTATACGTTCCACTCATTTTCAGTACCAGCGCGAACAACTTCCTCATCATTAACACTGCAATGTGGTTTAGCATTATCTTTATGGATTTTGATTGGCATGGTTCTACTACCAATAAGCCATTTTTCTTTTATCGCGGGAATTAATTTCTCTGTAATTGTTCGAATATAGACTGATCGAGTAACTTCAACGGGTGTCGTCACTAAAGTAGGTACCACGTTTACGAATTTTTGAGTTTCTTTTTGCTGGTTCTTGCACCACAAAAGGCCAAATACCAATTTTTCCATTAAAATCAGATTTTCGATGAGGATCGTACCGCGGTCGTGCAACAGCGGCAAGGAACGAACATAACTTTGGTCAAAAGTTTTTTACTTTAGCAAGATCGAATTGGTATTTCCTCGTCAGGAGCAACATAAAAGTTAGTTTTCACTTTCCTTAAGTAAAACCATGTACCATGTACGCATGTACCACCAATGTACTCCAATACTTCTTTAAATTCATTGGATGAGTCGGACAACATACTGAGAGCATAGTTTAACCTACACTTCTTGTTCCCATCTTGCAAGAAAGGTTTTAAGGTAGGTACTGGAAACTCTTTTTACAACACCTTCTTTTAAGACGCGATGCATAGTTCCTAGCGACTCGCCAACTTTGGTACACAGATCACGAAGTGTTGATCTTTGTGATATAATTTCCCGCACTTTATTAAGGATTAATTTCCGATTTTTATGTTTCTTCTTGAATTTCCATTTTTTTTTTGATTCCACATTAGTTACTGAAGATGCGGAAGCATAACATGTTTATGCTCTATTCCAAATACTATTAATGGTTTTGGGGAAGCGTGAAAATCCGCACTGATGCGCTTAACGGCACCATATTCTAGTTTACCATTGTGGAAGGATTTGAGCAAAGATTGTAGAACTCTTTGCCGCTATTCAAATTTGGTTTTTCCGCATTTTGGGTAGTTTTTTCCATGACGACCGTAATAATTAACTTTAAACAAATTGTCAGCGGATAAAAACCAAACTAACAATTGTTACAAAATGTTACCTGTTCACTTCAAAAACTATATTGATACATGTCAAACTTCAGGCGGCTGCTAGATTCACTTTTCCCATGCTTAATTTAAATAAATAACTACTGATACATTTACTGATACAATAATTTCATTATTTCAATAATCCATTAAGAAAACTAAAATCGGACACTTATTTTAGAGCGGAGGCAGTAAATGTTTTTAGTCTTAGGTTTCCGTGTTTTTAGGTTATTAATTTCCATTTTTTCTCTTTTAGTTAAATTCGGTTAGTGATGGCTTGTAAAAAAATGTTCAGCTTTTAAAAGTTGTTTACACCCTGTACCTGTATCCATATGAAACTTCATTTTCCATATTATAAAACCATGTATACACTCGCCCATAGAAGGTTTTTAAACACTTTTTAAAGACGCAAAATGGATATTCTATTTATTACACCTTCTTCGTCAAATTAGTATGATTCTAACATATGAAACATGAGAGAAAAACTTAATTCTGAAGTAAAGCTAAAAAATGTTACCCTAGAAGATGCTTCTATATAATGTTTTGTAACAATACTTGTTGCTAACAAACGCTCATTATTTTTTTTTTATTTAGAATTTTAAAAAGACTTAGTAGGGTAACTTTTAAAATCCAGTCTATCTATCTATCTGTGGCTTATGGGTCCTCGTGGACCATCGCCTCCTTTCGGTTTCCAAGCCTGTTCTTTGCCGAGGGCGGTGGCTAGCCGCCTGTTTCGTCCCTTTGGTACGATGACCAAGGGGCGCCCGTCCATTATACTTCTTTTGCTTTCTTTACTATCTGTGCCCATTCTTTCCTGTCTTTAGTTTTTTGCTTCCAGTTTTCATACCCCATTTCTCTTAAATCCTCTTCCACTAGGTCCATCCATCTTTTCCTCGGGCGCCCTTTCCCTCTATTACCGTCCAACTTCCCGTGTAAAGCTCTTTTTGTATATCTTTTGTTTTCCATACGACTTATATGTCCTAGCAAACTTATCCTTCTACTTTTTATTTCTATAATTATACTCGGCCTTTCAAATAATTTCATTAGCTCTGTATTTGTCCTTATTCTCCATATATTATTTTCACACACCGGCCCATATATCCTTCTTAACAGTTTCCGTTCCCATATTCCCAACATGTCTTCATCTTTTTTCGTTAAGTTCCATGTCTCGGAAGCATACATAACTACCGGTCTTATTACAGTTATATAAATCTTTATTTTAGAGTTTCTTGAGAGCTTCTTTGATCTAAACATTTCACTTAATGCATAAAAACATCTATTGCCAGCCAGAATTCTGGCATTTACATCTAATACTGTTTCATTTTTTGCCATGATTATTGAGCCTAAATATTTAAAGCTATGAACTTAATCAAATTTCTCTTGATTAATTATAACTTCTCGGTTTCCTCCGACTATTGCGTTATTTCGTGATGTTACCATGTACTTTGTTTTCTCGGAGATTATTCTTAGTCCTATACCTTCTGCCGCTTCTTTAAAGACTACATATATTTCTCCCAAATCCTCCCTCCTCCTACTTATTACGTCCACATCATCTGCATACGCTGTTGGCTACTTCTATTAAAGATGCTTCCTGTTGGGTTGATTGGTAATTTCCTTACTACTTTTTCTAGGGCTAAGTTAAATAAAGTTGTTGATATCGAGTCCCCTTGTCTCAGCCCTTACCTGATATCAAATTCTTCTGATAACTGGTTTTGTATCCTAACTTTGGCTTTAGTGTCTGTCAAACACATCCTTACGAGCCTTCGCAATTTACTCGGTAATTTTAATTCTTCCAATACTTCATACATCTTACTTCTGATTATGGAGTCGCACGCCTGTTTAAAATCTATAAATAGGTGGTGTAGGTTTGTATCGTATTCATAGAATTTTTCTAATGTTTGTCTCAACGTAAATCTGGTCTATTGTAGACCTACCACTCCTAAAACCGCACTGATATTCCCCCACTTCTTTTTCCATATATATGTTAAGTTTTCTCCCCACCAACTTGCTAAACAATTTATAACTTACATTTAATAGGGATATACCCCTATAATTATCACTTCTAGTCAAGTCCCTTTTTTGTACAGTGGGCTGATGATCGCCATTTTCCAGTCTTTTGGCATATACTCTTCTTCCCAAACTTTACCTATTATATTATATACCTCACGTTTTATTAAGTCTCCACCGTATTTAATTAGCTCAATCGTTATTGTATCTTCGCCCGGCACTTTGTTGTTTTTCATGCCATTAACCGCTTCTTCAAATTCCTTGTAAGTTAGTGATTCGATTGTTGATTCACCCTAATTTTGCATTATTTCTTCCTCCTGGTTATTAGCCATACCCTGTACATTCAGTAGGTTTTCAAAATAATCCTTCCACCTCTTTATTATCATTTCCCCTTTCCCAATTATTTCTCCGTCCTCTCCCCTACATAGTGTCGTTCTCGGTTGGAACCCTTTCTTTTGGTGGGACACCTCTTTGTAAAAATGCCTTACTTTTTTTTATGTCCGTTGCACTCCATCTCTTCTAGTTTCTTTTGCTCCCAGACCCTTTTCTTTTTACGGATTTCTACTTTCACTTCTCTTACTTTACTGTTATATTTCTCCTTCCGTTCTTAGGTATTTTCCTTTAACATGCTTAGTCTTAACTTATTTCTTTCCTCTATTATTTCGTGGCATTTTTCATCGAACCAGTCTTCTTTTTCTTTTCGCCTAGTACTTCTTTTGCCGCTTCTGTTAAGATTATCTTCGCCTGTCCCCACTTTCCCTCCACACTCTCTTCTGATTCTTTCTTCTTCCCCTCTAGCTTTTTTTGTAATGCTTCATTACCTGGTGATGGTAAAATTTAAACAAAAGATAGCGGTAAGAAAGAAAGAAGGAGAAGGTAAAAGAGGGTATAATACAGAGAGCCTAATAAAAGATCAAGAGGTACAGCGGAGGTATGTGGAAGGATTACAAAAAAAAAATCCAGTACATGTTTGCATTATTAAAAATCCATACCAAGGATGTGTGTTATGCAGATGATGCTGTACTAATACTACTACTACTACTACTACTACTACAATGAAGACAATCTGCAAAGACTACTACGCAAGCTTAGTCAAACTGGAAAACTGTACATCATGGAAATATCGAAATCAAAAACTAAAGCAATGGTTATATCCAAAGAACCTATAAGGTGTAAGCTAGAACACGAAGGAACAATAATAGAGCAGGTGATGACTGTCGACTATCCAGGAATTGAAGTGTCCAGTACTAGAAATTTTATAAATGAGGCAAGGAAACAAGCGACGAAAGCAGCGCAAATAGCAGGCTGCTTGAATAATACAATTTGGCATAACAAATACATGCATGTAGAAAGCAAAGTGCAAATACAGGGTGTCCTTTAAATGCCTTAAAAGCTTCAGGTAGAATTTTTCCTTTATGAATGCTTAATGCAAATTTTCAAAAAAAAGTAGGTATTTGGAGCTTAGTTTTCTTGTACGAGAGTGTTAAAGTTCATATCTTTAAAACAGAATTTCATGGAAACAATAACGAGAACTTTAATGTTGCACGTATCTGCCGATAAGTGACTGACTGCCACTTGATTATGTAAAGATTAATATTGAGTTGACGCTCTAGTTGCTCTTCTGGAAGTACCGTTAAAAATGATAAATTTCGTAAATACTACATTTGACAACAGTGCAAGGCCATGGTATTGTGATGAAAAGTAGAAAATTTGTTTTTCGATATTTGTCAAAATCTTTGATTTACTTATCGGGACGTCGGCCTACTAATTAAATTCTCCATAAATGCAAAGACATCGTCAACGTTGCCAAGTATAATATTCTTTAAGTGTCTCGTGTGAGGAAACTAAGCACTATAGGAAGTTCGTGTTAGTGTTTTTGAGGACTGTATTTCTTACAGAAGAGTGATACCTGAAGCTTTTAAGGTATTTAAAGGACACCCTGTATATAAATCAATGGTCCGTCCAATTTTAACCTATGCTACCGAAATGCGTGCAGAGACCAAAGCAACAAAACAAAAAATGAGGACAACACAGATGCAAGTTTTAAGATCAATATTAGGCGTAACACTGCGATATAGACAGAGAAGCATAGATGTAAGAAGAACATGTAAGGTGGAAGACGTAGTGAAATGGATGAAGGTTAGGAAGAAGAGAGATTAGCAAATATATGAAAGAGAAATATACCAACTGGGAGAAGACCCCCCAGGACAACCACCGAGAAGATAGATAGAAAGCTGGATCTCTTCGTCGGCGGAATAACAGGCCAGACAAACAGGGAGACATCCCTAGTCAAAGGAAGAAGAAGAGACCAAGGATGTCAGTTCAACACAAGAAAAAAAAAACACTTTTTGATCTAATGATTTATGACAAGATACATAAAGTACAACTAAAACTACCTTATGATTTATACAATGGTTTTTTTTGATACAACAAATAAATGTACAGTTCATAACGGGTATCTAATTGGTGACAAAGTACTTAAAACATAACAGTCGGCCTATATAAAGTAAATATAAACTGGTTTCGGAATGATATTGCATTTTATGTGACTCTTGTACTGTATTTTGCTGTGACTGAACACTATTGGTAGTGGTTAAAAAACCACATGGTTTAGGATAAATTTACAATGGTTTCTATAAAACCAAAGCCCTTATAAAAAATGTATAGTTTGATAAGTTTTAAAAATACTTGATATGTATGCATCTAAAATAAAATATGGAGGGTGTTATATCTCAAACAAACCTGTTTAAAGCAAATCAAATATACCTAACCTACACATAATATTAGTAACAAATTATTAAACACACTGCATTTCTACACTGTTGTTCAAACTAGGTTCACCTAAAGCCAGCAAACGCATAAAAATATGGAGGTAGATGAATAGGATAAAAATAACTTAATCTACATAACGGAGTTACTAGTAACCATTGGCAAGACAGTGCAATTGAAGTAACCCTTCTATCTACGCTTGTCTAAAAATTTAATGTGCCCCACTCTTAGCACCGAATTGTTGAAGAAAATAGGAAATCAATCAATTTTTGAATTATTCTCGTTCTCAAGCTGCCCACTAGCAAAAATAAATAACATTTTAAAGGCATGGTAAAACCTGAGAAAAAGAATTATTAAAACTGTGTATTGCTATGCAATTGCCTGCAATGCTAAATCAACTGAAATTCAAATCTTTATATAATTTTCTTAATATATTAAGACTGCATTCATTTGTTGCTTTATTAAATCTTCAATATTTTATATCCTTATAACAATGAAACAAACGCATTAACGACATTTACTTGATGCAAAATTGTTCCAGGAAGATATTCTGATACAACAAATATTTTGGCACATCGCTGGAGGAAAATAGTTCATTACAACAGAACACAGTTAATATAACATTAAAGGCAACAGCATTATCTTATTACAAAATGAGATCACAGATATCTGTTACAAACTAGACAAAACAAAAGGAACACATTAAATTCAAATAGTAACATGGACAGCACATCTATAAACTTATATAACTTGGAAGACTACTATAATTGCATTGTTATGCTATTGAGTTAGCCAAGGGTAAGATAAAATCGTCACTTCAGGTTGCGGTATATGTAACAAAATAAGAGTGCAGAACTTCCCAATATGGAGGATGAGAACATAAGAGACTTCTGTATTATAAAACTGTAAGTTATGGATTTCTTAAAACCATGAAGGTTTGATAAATCTTGTCAACTACCAGAAGTTGATTATCCACAAAAACACTTTTGCCAATTTACAACCTGTAACACATTTTTTATTTAGTTCTAAGCAAACTCCAAAATTAATAGTAGATAATCAACATTCTGTGGTTAGTAGAAAAGTGGGACTAATAAGCAACAAACTTAAATTCTTTTTGCTTTGATCTACAAGAGATAAACTTGTGAGCTCGTCTGACTTTTATGTCAACCGACAGGTCTTCTAATTTTCTCTTAATAATTCAAATAACTGTTTTGTAAATAAATAGGACACAAATGCAGATGACACTGTGAGTGCCTACCAACAAAATTCTATCTAAACTCTATTTGTTGAGCATTGAGCTAGAACGTCAACAAACGCACGTGTTTGACTCACCCGAGCGCGCGCCGTGATTGGTCTACGCTAGATAACGCTAATACCTCATTACTTAAGGAGTAATTGACGCTCAAAACCTTTACTTTGCACTCGAAATTACCGGGTTAAGTTTGTGGGGAAAAACAAGTGCATTCGAAATGTGGGAAACATTACGACAAAAATACGAAAAGAAAGGGATGCATGGCCAATTGTACTTAAAGAAATTATTTTCAGATTTTGGCATTGAATTTAAAAATATAATGTACTATGAGGATACGCAGGGTTGTATAGCACTGATAAAAAATCCGACAAATAACCGTAGAGTCAAACATATAGATTTGAAATATAATTTTATTCATGATCATTTTAAGAGTGGCATTATAACTTTAGTTTATGTAAGTACTGAATGTCAACAAGCCGATATACTTACAAAAGGTTTGACGAGTATATCATTTTTGAAGTTTAAAGGATTGTTAGGTCTGGAAGATTTTAGCGAAGGGGAGTGTTAGAATTGTATTCAAGTAAGCGTTTTGAGCAGTGCTTATCGGTTTTCAGAGCATTTGTATAGTGCCTGGTGCTTATTTTCCTAAAATGGAACAAGTTGTTCCAGAAACGTGTAATCGTAGGGAGCGTCCTACTACTTTAAATGAAAAACAAATGCACAATTTGTTGCTGAAACAGTGGGTGTTAGTGTTGCAACATTAAAAAGAATTTTAAAGGAGTTTCGGGATACTAAAACTTTGTCTTCTCCAAAATCTCCCAGAGTTATAAGAAAACTTTTAGTGAAATTGATGATGCTGTTCTCTTTGCAATTCGTAAGAAGGTCCGTGATGTTATGAAACAAATTGTAATTTTTCTGTACAATATGCGAAACTTATTCCTCAACTTGCATTTCTGAGCCTGGCAAATTTCTGTGTAGGTTCACGAATTTTTTTTTCGGAAAGGAGCACCAACCATAAATAAAGTTTTGACGGTCGTTAACAATGATGACCAATTGCCGAGTTTTAAGAGGTCAACTTTAGACGGAATATTAAAAAAAATTAAATTTTATATGTTCAACTCGCTGCCATCAATCCATATCAATGGATAAGATATTATCGCATGGCTTTGAAATTATCTTAAAACCATCCGAAAATATCGGGAAGCAGATCAAATAATTTTTTATACCGATGAAACTTGGGTAAATGCCGGTAAGTTTTGCTTGTTGACTCATTAACATTAAATTTAATTTATTTTATAAATAAAACACCTACAAATAAGGTACCTATAACATTTACGACAATATTTGTAATGCAGATGTCTCCAAGTCCATAAAACACCTTTACTTTAAAAAATGGTACTTTTCAGAACCACCAATTCTTCTAAAAAAGAATTCTGACGGTGCGAACGTTAATTTAGAAACGCAAGGAATATTACGTAAATACACATCCGGTAAATCGACGCACCTGTCAAGCGTTTGTTTACGTTCTAGCTCAATGCTGCACAAATAAATACTTATTTACAGTAATTGAGTCTCCAAATTCGAACAAAATTTTCATTTTTTATATTAAAAATTCAAATTCAAACACTAATAATTAAAAATCTTCACAACACACTTTCAATTAAACAACATTAATCCCACCTTCGTTAATAATATATTAAACCTATTTGCGAGTGATTTTTTCTATTCAATGTCCATGATCTTAAAATGGGTAGCAGTAAATGTAAAAATAACAACAAAACAACACAAACTACATGCTATACACAGTAATGGCCGATTAATACAGTGTTTCTTTTGTATGAAAATACTTCATAAAATGATAATGTTGCTTTACAAGTCCAATTCATTATATCAGTCTTTTTGTTAAAAGTTTACAAGCTTCTCTTGGTTAGTTAACAATAAAATTAATTCAAAAAATACTTTCTACCATGTACTTACTAAACTTAGTGATAAAAACGTGTTTACATTATTTTTAATTCAATTTAGTAACATTACACTAATATAAAACTAAACCTCTCTCATTAATTTGCTTAGACAAACGATTATCTACAATACAACTACATTTGTAGGAGAATAATTCAGTTTAGAACCACTACCAGAACTATCGAGATACTACTCTCAATTTACACGTAGATACAAATCTTTACACCGACAAGCCAATTATTTAAAAATTTTATTCCAGATTTAAATTCAAAATTGTATTAAAAATATAGATAATATTATATTTTATTATCCAAAACTTAACGACAATTGCACAATTCACAAACAAAACTATGTGCATCGTGACAATGTGAAATATGTGCAATTCTTTAACAAAATGTATTAAAATCTTTAAAATAACATGTGCAACATATTGGTTACATGAGTTTCACCTGTATTCGAAAATTTAATGATAATTAAAATATAGATTTAGTAATATCAGAACATGACCTGTTCACACTTATTTTTCAACGACTACCAAACAGATTTTTTCTACTTTACAAAACAGTTTTCATTACAAATTGTATCTATGTGATTATGGCACAGCAGTAAAAGAATATTTTTTTATAATAAAAATGATGTATGACTATAATATACTGTACAATCATTACGAAATGTTTATGCTAGGTACGTTACTTTCGATTTTTTTGTCTGTTGCATGCAGCGTTAAAACGCATTATAGTACTGATTCGTATATGAAAATGAGAAACTAAAATACCAATTAAAAAATAAACCTGAAGGAACAATTTCAATCATTAAATGTTAACATTTAATGTAAAAATACAATTTTTATACTTATTTCTAATCTGAAAGACTCGCTTCTCAAATAAATAAAATACTGAACCATCACTGGTAGATGTTTAATTTAGTATCAATGAATAACTATATTTACTACATGATGTAATTTAAATGAAACTTAACATTTCTGATCACCAATAAAATAATAAACCAACAGGACTTGGAATCTGTTATCTTATAATTAAAATCAAATGAATTTTTTTATTAAAATAATTACCTAAGAAACATATAGCAGTGAATCAAAAATGGCATTTAATTTTAAAACACGTGCCCTTTTATTAATTCATATATTTGGAGTAGGTAGTTATCTGAAAAACAAAATGAAATCCATAAACGTCAGATTTTATTTTCAACACACCAACAGGAACGGTAAATATCTAATTTTCTAGTTTTCTGGTGTTTTGCCATTTTGAAAACTCTGTCTACTGTACAATTGGTATTCATGAATAAATATTTTTGATGTGAAAACCTAACATAACTAGTTGTATAATTTGTGACATTTCCATTACGACTGTCAGGCTAAATTCAGAAGTAAAAATGTTCAAATGTTGCATGGCGAAAAATCCCTAATCTTATGGTGAATCCCAGCCAGGTATAATTTCTAGCACTCACTGGTGTGAATGATGCGCCAATTTAGTGGAAATTGGTCACGTCGATAAAAATAAACATTGCTTGAAATTTTCGTTTCATTTCAGTTTGGATTTTAGAGTAACAATTTATGGATTTCTTTAATAGTTATTTACATTAGAGTGCGGAAAAGTTGATTTTACAACGCGACAGCTCGTTTGGGGAACGAGCCCGAAGGGCGAGTTCCCCATTAGCTGGAGCGTTGTAAAATCATTTATGCACGAAATTTGTATAAAATTTTTTGGCCGACTATTTAAGAAAAAAACAGATTTAGAATATTTTTTTAATGTTGGTAACAAACTTGACATTTTGACTAATTCAAATTTGTTTCATGTGTCATTTTGCAACATGTCAGGCTCAGAGAGTGAATTTTTTGAAGCAACACCGCCAGAATTAAGACAAGTGGCCCAAAATGCTGCTTTAGAACTATTGCCCCAAAAATCAAAGGTTCGATATGAAGGGCAATATTCTGTAGTACTGAGTAGTGGTGCCAACTTAATGTTGATTTCTTTGAATTTCTTATAGATGGCGCTATACTTTTATAATAAATAATAACAACATTTTACGCTTCTATTTTCTACATTATCGTGTCAAATATGGTGTAAAGTAGCGTTTTATAAATTAGATTTTACTGTCCTATGCTTAATTTATTTTTTAAGCGTCCCTGAAAGGCTAAAATTTACTAGTTACTTTACTAGCCGTAGTTTGCAACATTGTGGGTAAAAATCTTGTTTCACATGACGTATACATGATGTCAAAGCTAGCTTTACAATTCAGGAGGGCAAAAAATCTTTTTTATACTTTGCGTTTATAAGGCTTTCCTTACGAAACGCGAATGACGTCATTTGGGTTTTATAATTAAACATGCACGCAAAATTTTATGTTTAAAGGTTGGTACAATTGCACTTGAACTTATCAGTTGAACAGAAAATGTGAAATGTCAAATTAAACTAACCTACAAAATACTATTACTACCAACCCACCCAATATGAGACTGATAATTATTAAAGCAAAATTTTAATTTTTGATAAATATAAACGCAAAGTATAAAAAATAGTATAAAGAATTCGTTTTTTAAGGCATTTATAGGCACTCGTCCTTTAGAAAACTCGCCGCTGCGCGGCTCGTTTTCTAAACATGGACTCGTGCTCTAAAACGTGCCTTAAAAAACTAATTCTTTAATATACTATTACCTACAACTGTTTGATTTTATTATTATTACGTAACTATGATAGCCTCGACAACGGTTGGGAAGGAGACGTTTAATGCACTTGAGCTTTCAAGGTTTCCAAAAAACACAAGTGTTTTTTGTTTACAGAAATGTCAAATTGAATTACAGAAATGAATTAATAATGCGTTTTTTTTATTTGCGCCCAAGAACAATGAAGCAATCAACAAACCTTAGCAACGCGCTTAGCAACGTCGTAAAATGACGATTTGACGGGATAGTATCAATTTTTTATGAATTTTAATCACATTATAATAATTTTTTCAGCGAACAGTGTTAGGTAAAATGTTGTTTATATCACGTGCCGAAAACAATTCCATATACTCGTGCAGATTTCCGCACTCACACTATAAAAATAACTATTCTGACAATAGTTTCAAATATATGTGTTTACAAAAACCATATTTTCAGAAACTTAAAATATCAACACTGCAATTATCTCATTGTAGGAAATACGTGTATGGTTATAACCAATTTATAGGAAAGGTGGTTGGTGATTTATTTGTAAATCAGTATTTACTAACAAAATATGTCATAGGATTTATAAAGAAACCTGTGAAACGGCTACAGACCATAGATTTTTCGTGATCCTAACATTCACAACATGAAGATCTTTGATAAAAAAAAAATGCCATCCATTAATTTTCACAATGTTTTTAATGATGTAAAATGTTTTTTTTCTCGTATTTTCAACCATGCTATAAATGTGTAATTGCTACTGATTTATTAATATTGTATAATACCTCTTTGATAGCCTAAACACATTATTATTGTCATGTCTTGTAATTCCTAATTGTATATTCTAAATTTGTATTAGAAGCCTACCAAATAACCAAAAACTTATGCGAGGCAAACTTTTAATGATAAAACCATATTCATACACAGGAACTGCAGTATTGAGTACGTCTGCTAAAGGGTTCTGTAGGAAATCAATTCCTGTTTCCCCTATTATAAATATTAAATTATTCAATTTTCATATCCTTTCATGAAATGGAGGGTGTCCCTTATCTGCTAGAAAAATTTTGGGCTTTGAAGTTTATTTTTCCAAATATCAGCAGTTTAAGGTATATAAAATTGACTATTGCAAATGAAAGAAAGAAACTTGAATTAAAATGACATTTACTAGTAATCCAGCAGACGCTCGATAACGTGAACTAATTCAAAACCGAGTGTGTTCACATTATCAAAATGTTTACATTAGCGAGCGTGATTTTATTATTAAGCAAATTATTAAAAGAAACGTTTGATAGCACAATAAAAAACAAAACTTATTCTGAGAGCGATAAGTAATACATATTTTTAATGAGAAGAAAAATAAGCTGCTATTTTAGTCTGTGCAAATGCTTTCCAATGCCTTGGCACGTAATTTACGGAAAACTAAAATATCCGTGTTTGATACTTCTTTTATTTGAGCCCAATCCAAAGCTTGGTTAAAAACTTCTATAGCTTGCTCGTCAGTCACTGTACTTCTAACTTCAATTGGAAGGTATTCATCATCATTGTCCTCATCTTCCTCCTCATTTACATGATTCATCTGTTTATCTTCGTTCCATAAATTAATATCAACTGGTGTACAAAGAATGTTAGAATTCACTATTTTCAATAAATCAATAACATCCGACGACGCACTTACAAGAATATCACCATCGGATCGCAATTATTGCCTAATTACGCTCATCACGGGTGCAAAAGAGATTGTTCAACATTTTTTAATTGTTTGCTGATTAAGTGCATTCCAGGCCATGTGCAAATTTAAAACTGCTTCTCGTAATGTTACCTGTTTCAAAGACTCGGATATGTTTTCAGCGTTCTTTGATAAGACAGACGAAAATAGAAATTTGCGGTAGTATAGTTTGGTGAGTCTTATTACGTTCTGGTCCATTAGTTGAATTAATGGAGTTACGTTGGGCGTGTAGTACATGACAAAAATTGACCCATCCTTGCTCCTCAGTTGTTCCTCTGGAGGATGACTTGATGCATTATCTAAGAGTAACAATGCTTTTATTCCATATCTTGTTTTAATCATTGTAGCCAGCCATCACTGGCTATTTCAGTTTTTTATTTAACAGTTTAACCCTCTCTTTAATTATTTCGCTGCTAATCGAGACATGGTTGTCCCGTTGTTTTAAAAACCATTTTACAGGCAATTTTCCATTCTAGGTGCTTTAGCATTTTTTTAAGTTTTTCGTTTTCCCAGGTTGCCAAATGTAAATATAAATTTATAAAATGTGTGTCTTTAAACGCTTAATTTTACAAATTGTTGCTTTCGATACTCCATATTTTTTTGCTAACTGTGTCACTCCGACACCTAGTGCAACCTCGTCTATGATTTTCACTTTGTCACTCAATCTTAAACACTCTTCTATTGGATGTGAATGCCATAATCGTAATGCATAAACGCATCCTGTCTGGCATAAGTTTAACGGCTAAAACGAAATCAGCGCTGCTCCTACAAATAATTTGCTGAGAGCCACGTATGTACATCATAGAAACCCTTCTGATCGACTCAGCTGTGTCGCAAAAGGAAATGCCCTACCTAAATCGGCGACTAACCATTGCCAAAAAGTGTTTACGTTATCGTTAGCTGTACAGGTTGTTTATGTTATCGGACGTTCTATTTGATCCTATAGTAAGAATTTGTGTTTACATTAGCGCAATGTTTCCATTATCCGGTGTTTACGTAGTCGAGCGTCTGCCCTATTTGTGTTAGTTCTTTATTCTATTCTCATTTACCATGGCAAAAACAAAATACGAAAATAGTTGTAAATACCTAATAGTGAAATTAATATGAACATGACAGTATAACGTACTAAGATTTCGGCTTAAACTGCATCTTGATTTGAAAGTATCAACCAGCATCAGATAAAGCAGATCTACCTCTCGATTGACTGGACGATGATTTGCCTGAATTAGTTTATCCTAATACATGTCAGAGCTCTGATCAATCTGAATAAGCAAGCTGCAATGTCTTGTAGAATATTAATTTATATGGGTTCACAAACAGTAAACATGCATATACTGATTAAGTGTCTTGTGATGACAAATAACATACACCCTCATCTGCCCCAAACATAATCCACGCAGACCTGATTCAGGTACGTCAGGCCTTATAAGTATTGTATCTGACTAAAACAAATCATATTCCAACCAATGAATAGGTCCTTGCCTAATTATGGTGGGTGTTCTAAGCCCTTAATGATAGGCACAAAGTACTACTCTAAGATATTCGTCCGCAAAGGAAACTAAAAAAATAATAATATCTAGTCATCTTCTTAATAATGACAAAATGATCCACTGCATTTTTCTTTCCAGCAAATAGGGGCCCCCTGAATAATCATTCGGAGCATTATTAATTATGTCTAATAAGTTAATTGGCTGTTTTCATTTGTTTACAATAATAAAAGGAACTTTGTACCAAATTAAACAAATATAAATATTAACTTCATATTTTGAATAAATTGTTTCGGATACTTTATTTTTGTATCCTTTGTAAACACTCCATATACAGATAATATACAATTTGAATATCTGCTTTAAAAATATGTGAAAATTTGGCAAATTCTGTAGTATCATTTTTCATACTCCCCATTAAAAATCTAGAATTTTTACAGACCAATGAAATGAATAAACTGCTCCAAGCAATCTCTATAAATTTTTGAACTGCGATGGAACAAAATAATAATAAAATATCAGTTAGCTTAAGTGATTTGGTTATAGTAAAACATTTTTACACTGCATGCACAGTTCTTCCTTAAAAACATGTAGTAAAGTTTACAAGATAATACCTCAATCCAGTTGTCAAAACCTTATAATTATTATTAATACACACCACGATTTAAAATCTACCCAGTGTCCCGAACACCACACAAAGATCCTTAACATAAACTGTAGCTTTATAAAATGTGTAAAACATGTATAAAAATTCCATCTATTGTTTGGCACATTGGTTTGGAAATATTGTAAAAGTAGTTCCTCCTGGGCAAAACAGCATTCCTCGATGATTTTTTAAAATCTTATCTCTGGTATCGAAAACCATGCTAAGAAAGCAGTTCTGCTCAGAGCAACATGCAACGATATGACTCACAGTAAAAATAAAGTAGGCTGTAGTGTACATTACATAGGTAGGCAAGTGTGGTAACTAAGACACAAAGCAGGCTGCTTCAGCGCCAGGTACAGTGGCAATGCAGGTACAATGATGTATCAAAGACATCCTCAGAAACTGCAAGAAAAAACTTAATTAGACATCAGAAATCATACTTAAATAATTAATACAGCTTATAAAAAATTACGTTAATTAAATAGTGTGGTGGTAGCTCAGTTGGTAGAGCGCTCACTTTCTGAATAAAACGTCGATTCTGGCTTGGGTTCGAAACCTAAGCAGAACTATGTAGATTTATAAAAATCTTGTCTGCAACCCACCACACACAATTTCCCAATTCGGCTTGCAACCGTGGGATCTTAATGCTAAAAACCTTCTTTGGAATTTCTGTCGTTCGGATTCGACGTGAAACTGTAGGTCCCCCGTGTTTCTACCTTAGCGCTAAGGAGAAATACGTGGCAGAGAAGAGGCCGAAGCCCAGCAGTGGGACGGAAAGGCTGTTGATGATGATGAAATACTACAAATACAGACTGATTTTAATAGTTATGCAAAAATTCTAACTGGTAACAAAGGACGGTAAAATAACATGATTCGTGCAGTAATGTTTCATACAAAAATCGTTTGCAAAAAAGTAATTAAAAACCAAAGAAGGCTGTTTTTTATTAATGTCACATTGACGCCTTCGTTATGAAAAATATCGTAAAATGCATTTTACCAATGCCGAGAGGACTGATGTGGTATTAATTTATGGAGAGGCCCCTGAGAATGCTGTAGTTGTTGGGATTTGTACCATGAACGTTTCCCTCGACGGCGACTGCCCAACACGCGACTCAATGTGAGTATGGTTCAACACCTCAGAGATTTTGGATCCTTTGCAATGGACAAACGCGATATTGGCCGGCAACGTGAGCGTCAAATCCTCAATGCCGAAGAGGTTTTGCAGGAGTGGAAATCCAGCCGCAAATAAGTACACGGCGTCTTGTTAATCAGGTAGAAGTATCCCAGTTTGTAGCCTGGCGAACTCTAAATAAACAAGGATTACATCCATTTCATATTCAAATAATCCTGAAACCCGGAGATCTACCTCGTCATGTTCATTTTTGCGAATAGCTTCAACATAATCAAGGTAAAAATCCAAATTTTATGGCCAATATTTTAGCGACTGATGAGGCTGGTTTCTCGCGAAATGGAGTTCATAACGCTCATAACACACACATTTGGTGTGATGAAAATCCTTATGAAATTCGAGAATGTCACTTCCAGCAATCATTTTCTATCAATACCTGGATAGGAATCGCTGGAAATCCATCTTACCGATCCCTACGTTTTGCCCAGACGGTTAAATGATAATGCTTAAGTCAATTTTTTGGAAAATGTTCTACCAGAGTTGCTAGAGGAAGTTCCGCTACATCCGCGGCAGAGCATGCTTTATCTCCATGATGGCGCTCCACCTCATTACGCTGCACAAGTGACGGCTTGGATGAATAACATGTTCCCAAATCGTTGGATAGGCCGTAATGGACCGATTTTGTGGCCCCCAAGATCGCCCGACTTAAATCCTTGTTTTTTTTTTGTATGGGGTCACATGAAGCAACTTATTTACAGTACTCCAGGCGACACAGTTGAACCCCGGCGACGAGTTAATAACGCCGCATTGCAAATTCGTGAAAGTGCAGGAGCTTTGGAACGTGTTCGGAGGTCTTGGATACGCCGTGCAAAAGCTTGTATTGCCAAAGCTGATCAGCATTTTGAGCATCTCTTTTAGCGACTTGGCTTTAATGGAATCAGTTATTTTAGAAATCACATAAATCCATTCTGATTATTGAATATAAAAAAATAAACATAATTCAATAATTATAAACATACAAAAAAATTATAATTGAACAACTGAGACGTCTTCACCTCCAGCAGTTGGCCATTCAAAGATTTCGTTATAAAAATTTTAAATACTTTGATCTGGATTCTAGATCTTTTTTATATCCTGCAGACATAGATAGCTTAAATTCATATTCCACCATCCCATTAATGTAATTACGTGCACAATGTAACCTTTTCGTTCTTCCACATGCATAAAATGCATAAAGGATCTAATGTTAAAGGAAAGTTTATCTTCTCTTTTTACATTTCGTCCATAAGAATCGGTAGACAAATAATTTCTTCTATAGTATTTCACCACGACTTGTAATCCTTATGAGTTTTCTTGCCTCGCTGGTCTTTCGGGGATTCTCCATTAGACAGGAGATTGGTTAATCTCCGAATACGATTATCAGTTATGCCATGTAATCTCGCAAATGTTTTTTTACAAACATTCAATTTTCCTGAGCTCGAAGAAACAGAATACCTATAGCTATTTACATGTTTTCTTACAAAACCTACATTAGCTTTTGGGTGCCCCTATGCAACGTCAGTACATTCAATCAACGGTTGCAAGTAAGCATCTTGTTCATTCTTTGTATCAAAGTTGTAAAATTTATTAAAAACTTCGGTTTTGTCTCCATCAGGTATTTCCAGGAAGTATTTTTTCTTACAACTGTACAAATAAAAGGGGTACTGTTCAGAACAACAAATAAAATTTTTTTAGGTTATCAAGTTACCTACAAGGTTCTCCCATTGTCTTTCTATTTACAACAGTTCCTTTATAGTTTTCATAACTTTCTCCCTTTACTATGGCTTTCTTAATCTTTTCGCACTTATATGTAACATATTTAAGTCCCTTTTTGCGTTTTCTACAAACATCATTATCAAGCACTTCTTCAGAAGACGACATTTTACAATACAATGAAGCACATTGTAATTTAACGTGCCAGGTGTCAGATTAGGAACGCGCAATATTCTGATGTATTCAAGAAACCACATAAATCCTGGACTTATGTGATTTCTAAACTAAACGTAAATTTTGACAACCTGCTGTACGAACTGTGATGCACATAGATATATTCTAAACGAACAGATTTAATTGTAATTTATTTTATGATTTAGTTTTTCACAATCACAAATAAAATGCTTCGTTCGTTGTTCATCTTTTCAATTCAAATGAGCTTCTTCATTAATTCATAAAGGGCAGAGCGTTTCTTATTCACATCTCATAATTCAAAAGATGCGTGCTCAATTTGAAAAATTTCAGCGGCTCTCAAACAAGGTAACTTCATTGCGTGTCTCAAAAACTAAAATCTTTTTATAAGGCAATATTGCGTATACTATATTCTTTTGATATGAACAATCACTGCTTAAAATATTTGCATAACTATTAAAGTCACCCTGTATAGTTGGCTCACATCACAAGATGACGAAAATATATTCTACATATTCAGAATATCTGGAAATTTTAGCTGCCCGTATAGCCTTGACATTATATTATAAAATGTGTTAGAAAAATGTGTAATTTATACAAGCTGTGACTGTGACTGTAATGTATAGTAAAGTATTTCAGTCTGTCAACTAGCATTTTTACTGAAGTTTAAAATGGAACCATAATGTACATTTTACAATGAAAATAATGAACTTGCTGTAGCTTTCCTATGATTGTGTTGTGGTCAAAAGTTTATACAAAAAAAAAACTTTATTTTGGTCCCCTCTAGCTGCCTTTTCAATTTCTTCCGTACATTATGAATTACCCTGTATAGGTCCAGTTGTGAGTCGATTCACATTTAAAATGAATTTATTCAACGCACAATAATGTACATAATAAGAGATCATCCAAACAAGGTATTTGGGAATGTCAAAGTACTTCTGATAATGTACAAAGTGATTTTTTAAATAAAAAGTCAATTGCAGCAAGCCTAGAAAAAAAGCTATTCCGTCTGCAGTCAGCTGTAATGAGCTTTGAATGACATTTACCTGTATGTCAAACTGTGTGACAGTTCAGGTAGTTAAAAATTTTGGCCCAACAAAATGTGAAAATGAACAAGTATTTAGTTGCAACTGATTTGTAATTTATTAAGGTAAGTATAAATTACAGGTTTTTCGTAAAGATTTCTTTCACAGCAAGTGTTCGAAATGTCCACCCCCTTGCTCTATACACAATCTTGCTCGTTTTTGTAAACTTCGTGACACATTTTCGAGCATGTGCTGTGAGTTATTTATTTCGTTGCATTTATGAATTATTCTTGCTGTAAGCTCATCTAAATTTTGTATTGGTGTCTGATAAATTGAATTTTTCACATAGAGCCAGACAAAAAAATCCAACGTTGTTAAATCA
>JABXWE010009390.1:0-13965 GCA_014611495.1 Limonius californicus | reverse complement strand
TGCATCTGCATCCTTACCCATTTATTTACGTTCAGGAGCTTTTAGAACAGGATTATCCAAAAAGAGTTCAGTTTTGTCGTTGGTTTTTGGATAATCTCAATGATGAGCAGTTAAATTTAACCTTTTTTACCAACGAAGCCTGGTTTTACCTTAATGGGTACGTTAGTTCACAAAATATGCGGATTTGGAGTAGCGAGAATCCACACGTTACAATTAAAACTCCCCTTCATCCACAGAAAATAGGAGTCTGGCTTGGAATGAGCCGTCGTAGGTTATTTGGGCCAATATTTTTCGAAGGCACGCTAACTGCAGCAAGGTACAGGAACGAATTATTGCACCTTTCTTAAATGAACTTCATGATGATGAGCTACGGGATGGTTTTCTGCAACAGGATGGCGCAACAGCTCATGCAGCTGCAGATACAATTATTTTTTTACGCGAACATTTTGATGATCGAATCATTAGTAGGAATACTGCAACACCCTGGCCCCCTGGTTTTATTACTGTTTTGGACTTTTTTCTATGGCCCTATTTGAAAAACACCATTTTTAAAACTCCAGTTAATGATTTACACGAACTGAAACTTAGAATTGAAGAAAACTCTCAAGAAATTAACAACTCACCTCAATTATTACAAAATGTTTTTGAAGGTATGAGAAGACGAGTTCAGAAATGTTTGAAGGAAGAAGGCAGATATTTTCAACATTTGTTGTGATCATTACATTAGTTCAGGTTCCTTCATTTCTTTTACTGTTGCTCAATAAAAGATTTCTACTCCTAAAAATGACATTCCAATTTTATTTAATTCCAGCTAACACAACCTAACCTGAAATTGACGTCATAAACATTTCCTTTAGTCTAGAAAAGACGTGACTGTTAATTCCACAGCCCGCTGGGGATTAGCTTTTTTGCATATTTATTTTATATACTAAATGCTTATCGGCGATTGAAAAAGAGAAAAGTATATACTAATGCCCTTTAGTCTTCCCATGTTAGGCTGCCTGATGATCCTAGATCTTTTTATTTTTTCACAAAAGTCTAACCAAACCACTTTTGTTAATATTAATTTAAAAAATTTCGGTTGGTAGCGGAGCCGAAAAAGTATAATGATTTAGTTTAGTAATTAACCAATTATTATTAATGAAGTACGCCCTATTAAGGCTTCAGAGAGATTCGTTTGAACCGGAAACAAGTTTTGATCACTGTCAACAACGTAAATTACCGATTACTTTGCCCACACAAAGGATGTGACAACGTATCACTTTAGCCGATGATAAAATACAATAATTGGTGTTTATGCACTGCACGATAATGAACATCATTGCCTAACACTACGTCAGCAGTCCTACTTAGATCTAAAAAAGGTCTCAACTCGTATGTTCCTATAGTAAAATTGTTTATAAATATTTGTAATTACTTAGTTGGCTTTATTCTTGTTTGTATTTAAAACACGAGCAGGTACACGTTTAATTAGCTTGTTTGAAAATAATTCAATCTCGAACTCTTAAATTTCATTTAGCACATTTCGCAAACATGAAGTCACCCATCGTGATTTATCAAATTAACACAAATAGGTAACTTAACGAGTTGTTACGTCATTCACAGCGTTAGTTTTCAGGATATACAAATAACTTTCACTACACTGTGGTTACCGTGCAACACTGAAAAAATATTTTTTTTTAATTCCTGGGACACGTAATTTTCTTTTTAAAAATTAAAATTTCTATGTCAAAAGCATTTCTATTTTCATTTTGTCTTAAGTGACGACGTCATCATTAATTTTCTTAAAGGACAACCTCGTTTTTTCCTCCACATACCTCGTTACCAGTAAAATAAGTGGTGTGCCACGTAACAATTTTTTTTCAGAAAAATACACAACGATCGAACATTCAGAATTTATTTATAAGGAAAATAATATTATTATGAAAAAATTACCTAAACGTAAATGAACTCGTTCATGTCCAATGGCCTCATAATTGGATAAGGTAGATAACTTAATGAATAAAACCACAGTCAAATCCCATAAAATAGATTACATTATTGAAAGTAGTTAACGTTTTCAGAACAACAATGTCCCATCTTCAGACTAAAAACATCATACATAACAATATACAATATACATGGTTAGAAAAAGCAAAATCCAACTTGCCAAGTAAGTCAAAATACAAAAAGGGAAAAGTAAAAATCTGACACATTGTAGGAAAATTTTTACATTAATTTTTTAATACCGTAACACAACTAAAGAAAATTTCATAATTCAAAAAACTTAACAAATAAGTAACGCCAAAAATAAATATAACTCTAAATTAGATCACGTCATGGTAGGTATTACATTAAAAATTTGTATTCAAAACTCAAATAGCCAAACATTTGGGCTGGATGAAAGATAATATTATTATTCAAAATCAGAAGTACCGAACAGCCATATTTTGGCAAAGATTATAGTGAATGCCAGAAATGGCTAGCGACATCTAACAAGAAAATTAACAGCTGCCAAAAGAAATGTTATGTGGATGACATTTTCGTCATTTTTAGGGGTTCCATAGTCGACCTTAATTTTTGTTCGTTTTGAAATTGAAGTTAATAATTGTCTTCCCTTTTTGGACATTTTAGTTACTCATCATGACAGTAGTCTGAAATATAACATTTACAGAAAACCTTCTACTACAGACCATGTTATCCCTCTTGATTCATTTCACCCCCTTTGCCATAAATTAGCCTCTTTTAGGTTCTTTTTCCATCGCCTATTTTCTTTTCCGTTAGATCAACAAGAATTTAATACTGAAGTTGATATCATTCATCATATTGCTTATAATAACGAATATCCTTCGGATATTATTAACAATTTGTTTTGTAAAATCCATTAATCTTTTCAAATTCGACGATCGACCAATTTAGATATCACTAGAAGAAACACATCTACGAAATACTTTTCTTTACTCTTTTTTGGCCCCCCGTCCATCAAACTTAGTAATGTTTTTAAACCAGTCAATATTAAGATTTCTTTTTCTGTACCCACTACTTTAAATAAGTTGT
The DNA here is from genome assembly GCA_014611495.1 of Limonius californicus. NCBI lineage: Eukaryota > Metazoa > Arthropoda > Insecta > Coleoptera > Elateridae > Limonius > Limonius californicus. The sequence continues at coordinate 10,929 of JABXWE010009390.1, read as the reverse complement.
TAGTACGTAACAAAGATAAAATGGAACTACATTTTCAGTCAGGTGCGTATAAAATTCTTTGTAACAGTTGCCCTGCTTTCTACATAGGTCAAACTGGCAGATCCATTACTACTAGGATAAAAGAGCATAAAAGTATCATTAAAAATAATATGATTACTTTAGACCCGAATATCAATTTCAAATCAGTGTTTGCCAGTCATAGTATTCGAGAAAACCACAACATTAACCAACATTTTGATTTTGAGGTTTTACATACATCTGATAAGGGCTTACGGTTAAATTTGCTTGAGATGATGGAAATTACTAAAGCTGTGAAATTTTCTAACGACCATCCAGAATATATTCTGAACGATATGACTTTCAACAATTTACCTTACATTTTCAATAGTTTACCATAGTTTGACGACTGTTTGTGTTTCTCTTAATTTTTGATTTGTTTTTTCAAAATACGTTAAATGTTTATAGTATTTTTACTACCTCCGCGTTAAATTTAGTATTACTACCTCTTGGTTTGTTCCTAGTTTCATACTTGTACAGATTTCTTTTGGTAGTTGTTAATTTTCTTGTTAGATGTGCTAGCCGTTTCCGGCATTCACTATAATCTTTGCCATAGCTGTTTGGTACTTTTGATTTTGAATAATAATATTGTCTTTCATCCAGCCCAAATGTTTGGGTATTTGAGTTTAAATGTGCTATGGTATTAAATTAATGTAAAAATTTTCCTACAATGTGGCAGATTTTTACTTTTCCCTTTTTGAATTTTGACTTATTTGGTAAGTTGGTTTTTGCTTTTTCTGACCATATATTTATATTGTTATGAATGATGTTTTTAGTCTGAAGATGGGACATTGTCGTCTTGAAAACGTCAACTACTTTCAATAATATAATCTATTTTGTGGGATTTGACTGTGCTTTTATTCATCAAGTTATAAACGTAAATGGTCCAAATGTCCGTTATTAACCAGTTGGCATTAACCAGCACGTGTGTAAACATTTTTGTATTGTACGCTAAATAATTTCCGGTTGATACTTTCCACTTTCAAAGTAAACCGCGACTTTAAATCGTCTAAACGGTTTGGCCTACTAATGTAAACCTGCGATTCCACATAACCCAATAGAAAGAAATCTAGTGGGCTTAAGTTAGGTGATCCCGTAGGTCACTCAAACAGTCCTCACCACCGTGACCATTATCAGAAAACATATCGTCAAGAACCTGCCGGATTTTTACACCAAAATAGGAAGGAACTCCCATCTTCTTGAAACCTAACGCTTGGATGGGACATATCAGGATCTTCATTGTTTGGAAAAAGAATTGCTAGAGCTGAAACTCAGTCAAAAGGCAGAAAATCTATATCTAAACAGATGTGGTGCGTGACTTATATTAATAATAAATTCCGAATTTCTTGAACTTGTGTATATTTTTCCTAAAGAAATAGTTCGACACAATAATTTTATATCACCACTTAACTGGTGAGGAGATATATCGTAATAAACAAGAAAAAAGTGGGGTTGCCATTTAAAAAACTAATGATGACGTCATTACTTAAGAACAAATTAATATCGGCAAATTTTTCAACACTAAAGGTGCATTTTTAAGATATAAAATCGAGGCGTTTCATGTGTTTTACAAAAAATAATTAGTTTCAGTTATATGTATTTGGTATGTTCTATACTTTGACGCCCACTCTCATATAAACACATCAAGTATATCAACATTTCAAGTAATAAGACCAAAGCACATAAAAGTGTAGAAAACAAATACAATTATAGTAGTACAAACCGAGTTCCCGAGTTCGTAGGAAAAATTTAAAGATAGTTCTGCGAACCGTCGAGAGTGGTAATGACAATAACGGCAGCCTTGATGAAAACTAATATAAAGAGAATTGAAAATTGTAGGCTCAAACCTGATAAGGCTACGAAGAAACGCGGGTGAATAGTAGAAAACAAACGTAGCAAGGACAAAAAACTTCCCTTGCGACTACTGCAAAGATGGTAGATATTAATTTGTACTACTAAAAACGAGACTGGAAGGGAAAAACCTGGAAACCGGAAAATAGCAAGGAGTGCCTCTAAGAAAAATGCTGCTCTAAATTTGAAGAATTCCACGTCAGTTCAAGTTCCTTTTAAAAAGTGTTAGGCTATTATTTAAATGTACGATCCACAAATGGATATTGACTCAAATATACGTGGCTTCTGTCGGTTATATAACAGCTCCGAAGAATTATAAAGGTTTGAACGAACGGCGGAGCAGGCAAGTGTTTCTTGGAATTTGTGGGAAAAACAAGGGGAGGCAGGGTCAGCAACGGCAATCTACACGGGGCAGTGTTGTTGGTAACTAGGCGCAGGTTTGTATATCTTTAACGTAATGACTAATTAATAGCTTTTGCGAACCTACTAACTGATAGCGATGGGATTATCTTGGTACCACTTATGTGTTTATTGTATAAAGATGGGCTTCAATAGCAATACCAGCTAATATAAGCAGTGGTGTCGCTGGCGAGGTTAAGTTTATATCCTAAAGTATTATGTGTTTACCCAAATGGTTGTGTATTATCTGCTTATTATTGTACATGGTTTATATCCCATAAAGTATCGTATGTGTTTATCCAAATGGTTACGTATTATCTACTTGTTATTATATGTGGTTTGCCAAGCACTGGGTCCTACTATTGTTGTTATACAAGATTGGTGTGTCTATGTAAGTAGTTATTGGAAGCAGTAGCGTAGTTAATGTAAGTAGCTGTATGCGTAGATAATGGGTGTGGCATGCTTAATCATTATTCCCCTAGCAATTATTGCGGGAGGTAGTCAGCTGGTAGAGGTAGCCTAGTGAAGGCGCCTAGTTTGAATTATTATTATTACTATGAATGTTACATCAATGCCAGGAGGGCATCGGCTGACTTTTACGTAGGGGAAAGGTCGCTAATTATACTCTCCCCTTTGCATGTGGGGTGAGGGGAATGCCACCCGGCGACTCTCCGTGAATAACAGTGTCTGGCTGGACATAGTCCAGTTGCCGACTTCCTTCAAGAGGATTGATACACCAGAAGATATTATGCATAAATGTAGTAATTACTCAATGATTACGAATGGCTGCGGCCACAGTAGCTAGCCGGCAGATCAGCATCCGTATCCTGTTAGAATCCCAATCCAGGGGCAGGGGGCTGGAGGACCCATGGAGAGTACAATATTTATTGACAGATCTGTTGCATGTCACTTGCCTGTCGCCGCCATTGAGTTTTGATTGCATCCGCTGTTTGTTTACCCAAGAACTGCATAAATTAAATGCAGAAGCGCTGCAACCGTATTTTAATTTAAAATTCACTGGTTTTTATCCCCCGGTAAGGTCTACTATAACAAAAGGCAATTTTGATTTACTGCAGTCACTTCTAAATTAAACTTTCATTCTATACAGCTTACCTGCCAACGCTTACAATTTAAAAATACGAAATTTCCATTCATGTTATCCAATATTTAACGTTTATTAATAAATTACTGACGAATGACTAAACATTCAGCGGAATCATTTATGAATAAGCTCGCCGACAACTCATTTCCATTATTAATAGTAACCGCCCAAAGAAAACTACTACGACCAACGACCTGAATAATAAATGGGCATAAAAGTAGAACGGCAATCAATTATTACGGGCGTAGTAAATTCACCCCGAATGACCCGCACACGTCCAACGAACTCGCCCCTTGCGTACGAGACTTTTTAAGTAATGACTTGTAGCATGCATGAACCACTTTTCAGAAAGAAGCCTTGTACGAATTTTCTCCAAAATGTAACCCGGGAAAATGGAAAAGAGTCCATAACCCAAATTGGTAGATTTTATTTATTAGATCTGATTATTTCTTTTAAAAGCAGTTAATCTACAAGTAGCTGTTTATACAATGCAAAGGTAGATTAATTATATTCTCGCGAACTGTTTATTTTATTTTTATAAATATAAGTACGTTACGTGACTTATCAACTCCACAGAAAACTGAAAGTGTTTAGTCTGTAGAAATAAGGAGCGATTTTGTATCAACACCAGACTCGGCGATTATTTTTAATATAACATTACTACGATATGAGTAAGATAGGGGAGAATTACCGACATTATCCTGTTGCAACGGACGGGAAATTATAGACGAGAACAGCAAACGCTAATTCCCTTTTGTTGAAACTAGCCTAAATATAAATCTGTATGTAATTTTAAAATCAATTCCTACGTTATAAACATTACTTCTTCAGCTAGAAAACAAAAAGGTCCTTTTATATTTGCTGCGAAAGCCTAATAAAGACTCACTAGGCGGCACTAGTTACTTTACAAAACAATACTACTTAAATTTAGAAGGAACCACAATAGTAATTGTCCTTAAATTTTCAAATCTTTTCGCTTCCCATTGTTGTAATTTTAATGAAACATATCCGAGATCTTTCTGGGGCTAGCTCATGCGGAAAGTTTGATGAACGGGGGTATCAAAAAGTAGATGGTCTTGATAATGCAAGGTTGACGAACAAGTCCTTGTTTCATAGAACTTTGTGCCCATGACGAATAGGATTAGCTCATTTCTAAATTGATCGTGATTCACCTGGAGGAAGGCAAAGTCAAGGATCTCGAGGTTACAGGTTACAGGTTAAAAAATAGAGACTGGCTTGCCTTAATCATTTAGTTCCGGAAAAACTGGACTTGAAACAAAATTAATTTAAATAATGTATCGGAATAATAACTATTTGATGACTAAAATATACCAAAAACAATCATCATTTGGAAGGAATAGCAGACAAACGATATCAGTTGCAAGTATGTCAAAACAACAAACTAATTGTAATAAAAAGTCGTACGTAGGATCTATTTTTAAACATGCAAATAAGTTGTTATCATAATTATCTAAAATTACAGGTATAAAGTCGCTTGTAGGTTATGTCGCTTTCTACAGATGTTACGCCATTGATGCGCACTATGGTAATTCTAGTGCCAATTTCTATTACGCCAGTCGTTTTCTATCGCACATTATATTACTTAAATGGAAAATTGCATTTTTCCTCATTTAAACTATATAAAAATATCGCTTCTATTACATTCTTTTACAACATACGCTGATAGCATTGCTGTTTGCTATTATATACCTTTATCGTGTGGACTACTAGTTGAACAAATATGATTTCTGCGGGACTTTCCTTCTTATACTACGCAGACTAACTTGTTAAACAATAGTTTTGGTTAAGCCATTTAAAAATGTAATTCTAATTCAATATGACGGCTTTACTACTGTTTCGAGTACCTGAAGATCGAGAGATGTTTAACCAAGTGATAACCAACCTCTGAAAACGGAGAAGGTCTACAAGAAGAAGAAGAAGAATTCAATATCTCCTAAGATTAAACCCCACTATGCCAAATAACATATTTTCAGAAACTTGAAATTTATTGTCAAAATCTTAAATTTAAGGCGTTAAAGACGAATTTTTAAAACGGCAACTGACAAAACAAATTATGATTTCTTTGTATTTTTTGCAGACTAAAATTCAAATCTTTAAACCAAAGTCTTCTTGATTAACAGATTTCAAATAAATGGCCATTAAATTGTAAAGTTTTAATAAACAGTTAGTTCGACAAAAAAAAACGTTAAATCTGTATTAAGGCCATCGATAATAACCCAATTTAAAAATTGCAGTTTTGTCTTGTATGTGTTCTGAATTTTGATTTTAGATTCCAGATGCCTTTTAGCGATGAAACTTTAATAATCCTCCAGATTTCGAATGCACACAATCGCACCTACCATTTTGGGAATATCTGGATCTCATACCCACGTACGGAGATAGGTATTTTTTTAAAGGTTCTTATAGAGTTCCAAACGTATATTTACAAAAATCTTGCGGCTCAAAAATATTTTGTTCATGCTTCTGGCGTTTTTGTACGATTTTCTACAAAAAGCAAACCAATGCCAGAGAAAGCTACACATTTCTTGTATCTATCGTGGCCTACAGCTACACCTGTATTATTACGTGACTCACCTAAACGGCTAAAGCAACAACCTTGCCGTAAAGGTGCTTGGCATGATGACGTAATGCGAAAAATATTAAAAATATATTGTCTCAACTCTAGTCAGTGCACTTTGACAACTAACAGGGACAGACATTTATTTCATACAATTTAAAATAATTAAAATTTATTTTTCATGTGAAACCTTATTCTTGATCCACTTAGGAATAATGATCTACGAACTAGATCTCCCCCTTCCCACATCCCTTGTGCAATTTCCTAAAATCCTTTCTAAAGAAATTTATGTATATCCTTCCCCCAAAACTCCACCAAAGCCGGCTGTGACCTAATTGTGCAAATATAGTCGAAAGAAGTCATATATCATTGTAGATGTACTGTGATTATAAGATTTTTTTCTAGGTTAACTCGGCAAACACAGTGGCATCCTTGCTTATAACATATAATAAAAATAGCAACCGTCAAGATAAGACATCGTAGTTGTGCCATTAATTTGCGATAAGATGACAGACATAACAACCTCGAGGAAATCCTTTGCCCCAACAAATGTGGTAGTTTTCTCAAGCTTGGAGGCAAAACGCCCTACTATTACAATAATTACGGCTGCAAGTATTTCATGCAGGTTCTATATACAGAGTTAATCAAATGTATGAAACCATCCATATATTTCGGTAACCCTTTATTAGATTTTTCTGAATTTTCCTACAGGGTGATTTCAAAATATGTTGGATTCGAAAATGATATCGCCAATATTGCCATGTTTTCAGTTTTTTTCAAAATTCCTGTCAACCTCGTTATTTCAAATGAATCACCCTATACAATTGTTATTACATTCGATAGATAATTTTTCAACGAGTTCATTACCATACCATGCGATATTTTTATTTTCAATAATAACAGAGATATCAAAAAAAAACAAAGTGTATTCCTGAATGATTGAAGCTGATTAGAAATCTCAATATCGTAATTATTAGAATATTTTGACGCATTGTCAATACTTTTCTTGGCTCAATCAAGTCAAGTTATAATTTCCTTGATCGTATTGTGAAACAACAAAACTTTTTCAATAATAACAAGTATGTTACTTTCGGAAAGAGACCGTATTGAGATTCGAGATATTGATGATGATTGGTTTCAGAGATAGAAGAAGAACTCAGAAAGAAGTTTCAAATCTCTTCAGTAAGACTCACCCAGATCGAGGCCCTATATCACGAAGTACAGTATCCAAAACATTGAAACGATTCGAGCATACTGAGAATGTGAAGAATATTCGGAAATCAGGACGTCCAAAAACAGCAACTACGCCTGAAAAAGCACTAAATGTTGCAGTTTCAGCCGTGGATGAACCACATACTTCTTCACCTCAATTAGGTTTAGATAATAGAATAAGTCAAATGTCGGTGGCGAGAATTTTGAAGAAGGAGAACATGAAGCCATATAAAGTGAATTTGATCCAGGAACTGGTTGAGGGCGATCCTGATAGAAGAAATGAATTTTGTGAAATTTTAATGCAGAGGGGTAATAACTTCATTAGGAATATCTTGTTCTCCGATGAAGCCCCTTTCTGTCTACAGGCAGAATATTCGATACTGGGCTTTCGAGAATCCTCATTGAGCCCAAGAAAGCCATACTCAATTCCTCAAGAAATTGAATATTTGGGCTGGTATCATCGACGACAGAATTATTGGACCATTCTTTATTTGGAGGAACATTAAATAGTGACTAATACCTCATATTATTACAGAATGACATTGTCCCTGCGCTGATAAATTTGTTCCTCGTTGGAGATGGTGGAGTACGTCAAAATATTTGGTTCCAACAAGATGGGGCGCCACCGCATTTTGCACGTAATGTAAGACAATATCTTGATGACATATTCAGAAACCGATGGATAGAACGACGTGGGACCATCGAATGACCAGCGCATTCTCCGGATCTTACACCATTAGATTTCTTTCTATGGGGACATGTTAAGAATATCGTATACAAAGAAAGACCAAATAATCTCGAACATTTGAAAGTTGTTATCCGAAGAGTGACGGAGGAGATTCCACGAGAACACATCAGAAACAGTATAGATGCAGTGTATAATCGTTTAGCTCATTCAGACAGCCAATGGCCAATAATTTGAACACCTACTTAAATGAGCAGCCTCTCTTTGTTTTAGTTAGATTTGATTTTACAAGAGTACTTTGTTCGTTTTATTTTGGGATATCTATGTTATTCTTGAAAATAAAAATATCAAATGGTATATCAATGAACTCAATGAGAAATTCCCTATCGAATGTTATAAAAATATATAGGGTGTTCCATTTGAAATAATGAATTGACAGGAATTTCGGAAATCTGAAAACGTGGCAACATTGGCGATATCATTTTCGAATCCGCCATATTTTGTAACCACCCTACCATACATTTGATTGTAGTTTACACACAGTCTTCCAGCAACTCAGAGATGGCAAGACAAATTTTTTTTTGTATGTAAACTCAGAAAACTATAATATACCATTTTTTTAATTGGTCACTTAATTGATTGAAAACGTTCTGTATTAAAAAAAAAAGCAGGAGTTTCTTGGCAACTACAGAATATTTGGTTTATAAGGGATACGGATATGATGTGTACATTCGTTTCATACAGGCTACCTACTCAACCCATACATGCAGCGCCCGGCTGTGGACCATACAGAAGCCTTACAACGTACTTCAATAATATATACAGTAGAAACCGCTTGTAACGAACCCGTTTATAGCGATCTATTTAAAGTCCCAAACTGCGGTCCATTTGTTCAAATATAGGTGTTTAACGGAAATAATGAATCCGATTCTAACGATCTTCCGGTTCTAATGAAGAACATTAATTGTACTAATTGCTTGTTTTAATATTTTATAACGAACTATATGCAGGTGTTTTTAATAATCTGAAACCGTTTGTTCAAAGTTGCGAGTAATTTGGGAGTAAGTTCATAAAAATCGGCAGAATTTCTTCTTTGGAATGTGTGCCTTACCTCACAGCCAGTGACCTCAACGATTTCCAGCATCTGCATAACCATAGATCAATAAAGATAGATCTTTATTGCTCTATGGCATAACGAACTTTACGCCACTGAAGAATTAGATAATGACAGCGTTATTGTTAGCATGCAACAATCAATGAGTGATCAGTGTGATAAATCCGTTGTTAGTGTTATTAGTGGCGAAGACGAGGAAAGTGAAAGTCAATTAACGACACTGGTTTCTCTGTCAGAAGCGTATAAGCAGTTGCATACCATTCGAAATTTTTTACAAGGTCAAAATGTACCGCCTAAAATATGGTTTTGTTGAAAACTATATCGAAGACTTGAACATAACAAACAAGAATTAGCAATGTAAGCCGCCTGGAAAATATTTTATGCTTTATTACTTCGTTAATTATTTTGTTGATATGTTAATTCAATTATGCAGTTAGAAGTTAATAAACATATTTTTAACGGCATTATTATGGCTTATAACGGACATCGGAAATAGCGAACCGATTTTTGGGGTTCCTTGAGGTTCGCTATAAGCGAAATCTACTGTAAGTACTTAGCATATGTACATCGTTCCTAAAAAATGGAACGCATACTTTACCATTTTCTTTATTAACCCATTAAGTACTAGCGTGACCATATGGTCACGTTTCGTGTCACCGAATTAAAAGTGCACAGGAATGATAGTCTCTTTTCGAAACATAGAAGGGCCCCATCTATCGGTTTCTATAGTAACTATTTCAGATTGGTAGTGTCAAAGAACAGCAACAGATGAACTAATTCGTGAGTTCAAGCACATGTTCACTGTGGAGGTTATAAGTGAAATAATAAAATGTTGTCATCTAAAAAGTAAGTACAAAATTTTGTTATTATTTCATCTTTGATTTTGGTAATATTCACTCTAAATACGTGTAATAAATCACAGTAAGCAGTTATGATAGTAATATTAATTTTAGTCCAAAAATTTCTCAGATATTTTGATTTCTTTATCAACGTGACCATATGGTCACGCCAGTCTTTTAGACTACTAATTTATCCAAAACTAATTACCCAAGAAAATAAATAAATTAGTTACATGTATTTATATATGTATATGTATATAGCAGATTTCTAAGGGAGAAACAAAATAAATTTGAGTTGTTCTAATTACGATGCATATTTTCATTTTTCTCAATTTCGTAGAGGGCTGAGTCTTCAAGAGCTAACTGACATTTTGGAAGGCGACGAGTTTTGGGAAGAGGAAGTTACCAATATTTTCATAGAACCCCCGGATCCCAACACCCAATCAGATGAAGACTCCGCGGATGAAGATAGTGGTGGCCTGATAGATAATTTACCTGGCAGACAATTATCTGCAGGGGCGGAAGTTGTTTTTAGAAGTGGAGTTAGATTTGGTGATGTTGATGAGTTTGATGAGGAAGATAATTTACCTCTCAGTGAAATAAAAAATCGTGAAAAAGCAGTACCTTTGAAGTGGGAACAAAAAGAAGACCTATTAGTTCGAGAACCAGTAAGTTTTCCTGAACAAAATTTTTCTATCCATAAGACTAAGTCCCCTCTTCGGCTCTTTGAGTTATTTTTTGATGAAGAAGTAGTTGACTTGCTGATTCATGAATCTCAAAACTACGCATTATTCCAAAATTTACCCGATCCAAATATCACGATAGAGGAAATGAGATGCTTTTTAGGTATACTGATAGTTACGGGTTATAACCAGCTGCCTAGCAAAAAATCTTATTGGGATTCTGGTGAAGATATGCGGAATATTATGGTTCACAATGCAATGCGCAGAGACAGGTTCATTACCATTATGAGATATCTTCATTGTGCAGACAACACAAAACTGACAATGGATGATAAAATGACGAAACTCAGACCACTTATGGTTTTACTAAAAAAGAAATTCATAGAATATCATATACCAGAGCAAGAAA
>JABXWE010009389.1:0-21115 GCA_014611495.1 Limonius californicus | reverse complement strand
CTAAATCCCTAGATTTCGTTTTTTAAATTTATCTGAACAAAATATTAGTTTTTGTGTGTTCCTATTTTCGTGAAACAAAATATACATATATTATTAAATTTTATTAAATATAATTATTTTTTCACCCGCAGAAAAAATCACCTGAATCCGGCACTGTCTGTACGGCTCTGCGTCTTCCGCCTTGGCTTTCCATCGCGTTCGTAGTCCTTTCTTTGTTTAGATGGGAAGCAGTCATATAGTCTTTGAGGTTATCTTCTGTCTGTTATTCTTCTTAAACGTTTTCCAATTATGGTCTTAAATACAGGGAATTTTTCTTTAAAAAGGACGCGTCAATTACGCCTATTATGTAGACAACCAACTATACAGAAAATTAAAGCATGCTGTGGCCAAGATAATCAAATGAATCCAAGATTAAAAAATAAAATTAATCTTTATTTAGTGTCTTTTGCGTTTTTTGTACAACCATGTACAGTAAAGAAGAAAAAGTGGAAATTCTAATGTGTGTGGTAGGTATCAGAATGGTAACAGCGAGACTTATTTTCACTAAAATATCCAGAAAGACCTATTCCTTGTATTCGAACCATACAAACAATTGTTAGAAAATTTAAATCAGAGGGATGCGTAATAAATTCCCATAAAATAAGAACTAAAAGTAATCAAACCGAAGAAATGAAATGAAATATTTTATGCTACGTTGAATAAAATCCCATAGTATCACTACGAGAAATAGGTGCACATTTTGTTTATAAAACTTTGGTATTTATAATACTAAAAGAATTTAAATATAAATCGTACAAATTTTCTAATCACCAACAACTATTCAATGAAGACAAAGAAAAAAGAACAATCTTTAGTGAAACATTCTTTAATTTGCTGAATGAACATAAATACATTTTAAATAAGATAGTTTTTAGTGATGATGCAACTTTCACAATAAATGGGGAAGTCAATTCACAAAAAGTTCGGTATGTATTATAATTTCTCGTATATCCACTATCTATTATGCTGCTAATCTTATTCCTTAGATATTGGTCCAGCACTAACCGCCATTTACAAAATTTATAACGTATGGCTAGGAATAGTTGAAAATAACCTTGTCGGCCCATATTTTATTGATGGTAATCTCAATACAGCCAAACTTTTAGAGCTATTAAGGAATGACATCATTCCAGCAATAGAAAACTTAAACATCCATAACCCGTGGTTTCAGATGGATGGAGCACTTCCGCAATCCACGAATGCTATAAAAAGCTTTCTAAATGACAGGTTTCCAGGACGTTGGGTCGGAAGATTCGGTCCCTTACCGTGGCCCCGCGTTCTGCAGATTTGTGGCTCAATGACTTCTTTCCTTGCGGAGACCTGAAATCAAAAATGCATACAAATATTCCAATACAAAGTATTGATGAATTAAAATATCGCATACGTACCGAATGCAATAGCTTGAATCCTGACTTTCTTGCGAATACTGTGCGTGCTTTTCAACACAGTTTAGGTTATTGTTTAAAAGTACAAGGTGGCCATTTCGAATACTTGTTGTAAGTGTTGTTTTTATTTTCGTTTCCGTTTTCTGTTATTGATATTTAATGTTTTACAATAATAATCGTAGTTGTTGTTCCACTCATTTTGATTTCCTTATTTAATATAAACACTGCATCAAATATAACCTTCATACTAGAATAATTCACAACTACAGTGACGTTTGCTTCTGTTTTTAGTTGCCTGTATAGTTGGTTGCCTCCATAATAGGCGTAACTGATGTGTTCTTTTTAAAAGGATACATAGGCAATGTATACTAAAAAGAAAAATTCCCTGTATATATATATATATACATATATATATACATATATATGTTGTGATTGGCTTCCAGGAATTCTTCCGAGTAGCAACTTCTTGATCCTGGGACGACGTTTCGGCTAAATCACATCTGTCATCTTCAGATCTTGTCGAATAACGTTCTGCTGGTGCTTCTTGTAATACCACTGTTGACGTTCTTTTCTGCTGGTGCTATATACACTTCTTGACCGTTCCGTGTGGTTGCGCTTTGTTGATTTCGGGCTCGGTTGCGTGCGACGGCTGTGGCTGGAACGTTCTGATTTTGTTGAGGTGCTTTTGTGTTTGCTTGTTGGTTTCTTTTGTATATTTGTTTTTTGGCGAGAACCGGTTTCCAAGCGGCTGGTAGTCTTTGGGTGTCATCACAAGAATTTAGGTTTCTTGGGTGTTTCTCAATTTCTATTGCTTCCCTTATTATTCTTGATTTCAGATGTCCTATGTTGGCCAGTACTTTGGTGATTTCGAAAGCAATTTTGTGGGATAATGTGCTTACGTGTTGTGCCAGTGATGGAAGTCTTCTCGTTCTTTCGTGCGGCATTTTCGTGTTCTTCTCTTCTCACATTGACTTGTCTGTTTCTTTGACCTATGTATGTTTGATCGCAGTCCTTCCAAGGAATTTCGTAGGCACCTTGATTCTCCAGGGGTATCCTTGTTTCGGGGTTTCGTAGAATGGAGCTGATCTTTCTGTTGGTTGTGCATATTGTTTCCACACTGTGTGTTCGTAGAATCGTAGCAATATCTGTTTTGACCACCGCTACCATGTGTGCATGTATTTTGTTTTCTTCGTATTGATTTCCAATCCCCACTTCGCATAATCTTCAGATAATTTTCTCACAATGTATTCCTCCGTATCTACGTCATTGCCTGCAATGACAATCTGGCCGTCCGCAAAGTGTGTACAAGAAGATACCTTCTATTAGTATGCCCATTTCTTGACATTTTCATTTCCCACTGTGTAGAGCTTGGCTTAGCTAGAATTTATATTAATAAATGAGGTAGGTGTAATGAAATGCTCCTGTGTACAGTGAACCTAACTTAGCTTTGCCGGTGTGCCAATGGCACTGGCAAATCGGTAGAAGGGATTCGCGGAGCACATTTCTGCTGCAACTTCGAGCTGTTAAGATCGCTAGTACAGTTAAAGAAAAAGTCTTATCTTATGCTTAAGTCATAAGTATATTATTTTCTACTTATTTTATAATTATAAATAACTAACGATTAGTGTTTATTCACTTACTGCTGTATTCAAACAACTCTAATATAAATCATAATTATTACAAAAAACCACTGTTCTATTGCAAGCTAACTTCTAAACTTCTGTTGCTAAGTGTAGGGGAAACTAGGTATGTTTAGGACATAGGTATGTATGGGACACAAGTCGAAAAATTTCAAATATTAAATTTTACCGCTCAATTTGCCCACCAAAATGTGCTATTAAATGCCAACATAACGTAGTAAAACTTTGGTATCCATACACTAGTTCGTTATAGTACTAAAAATTAAATAAAATTTTGCATCCCCGAAGTAAATATTCGATACTGAGAGTAAGTGTTAATTATACTTATGTTTATTATGATGATATTTTGCTTTAAAGCTCCCTAGTTGATGGATTTATTACGAATTTATATACAAGAACGCCGTTTCCAAGAACAGAACTAACTCTTTTCATGTTTTTGAGAATAAACTAGAGCGCGAAGGGGATGTTTAGGCCACACAAATTTGGGACACGTCCCAAACATACCTCCTGTAAGCAAATTGAATGAAACGTTAATTGAACTAAGTATTTATGTAAATAATTTATTAATTACAGGGTAACATGCCTACTGTATATAGGAAAAAACTCCTGACAAACTAAAACGGCCACCTAGAAATAATATTCCTCGCGATGTTATACAAAGGGCCTACGATGAAGTTATAAACAACGAAAAAAGTGTTCGACAAACTGCAAAAGATTTCAACATTTCAAAATCGACTTTGGCAAGATATGTTCAAAGGAAAACCATACCAGAAACTAGGTTTGGTTCTGTTCATGTTAGTAGACAAATTTTTAATTTTGAGGAGGAGAAAATGTTCTCCAATTATTTACTAAAAGCAGCAGACATGCACTACGGTCTTACTACAGAACAAAGTCGAAAATTTGCGTATCAATTTGCTGTAGCAAACAGTAAAACTATACCACAAACATGGATTTCATCAAAATGCGCTTCAAAAGATTGTCTTCTTGGATTTTTAAATAGATATAAAAATTTATCACTCCGAAAAACCGAACAAACTAGTCTTTCTCGGACTACGAGTTATAACAAAAGAAACATTACTGACTTTTTCAAAAATTTAAAGTCTCTATACGAAAAAGATAATTTTTCTCCGACGAAACTAGTGTGGTAACTGTTCAGAACCCCGGAAAGATAATAGCAAAGAAGGGTAAGAAACAGGTAGGAAAAGTGACTTCGGCAGAACGAGGCACCTTAGTAACTGTATTAATGCTCTAGGGAACTCAATTCCAGCTTATTTTGTATTCCCAAGAGTTAACTTTAAGGGCCATATGCTCAAAAATGCGCCTCTGGGATCTGCTGGCAGTGCAAATCCGAGTGGTTGGATGACATCGACTATTTTTTGTGAATTTTTGACTCACTTTGCTACTTATGCCAAGAATCGCCTGTCCTTTTAATATATGACAATCATGAATCTCATATTTCAATTGATACGATAAACTTTTCAAGGGAGAAGGGAATTATATTGCTTACATTACCGCTACACTGCAGCAACAAGCTGCAGCCATTGGATGTGGCGGTGTTTTTCCCATTTAAACGATATTACAATAATGAAGCAGATAAGTGGTTACTTAACAACCCCGGCAAGACAATTACAATTTACGAAATAGCGGAACTAGTTGGAAATGCTTATTCTTCTGCATTTACAAAATCAAATATTGAAAGTGGTTTTAAAAAGACAGGAATTTATCCCTGTAATGAAGACGTTTTCACAGAAGAAGACTTTCTCGCATCTGCTGTCACCATAGAGATAGAAATATCTCTATGGCTGTCACTGACCGCCCAGATCCAGGTAAAGAAGTTGCTAGCACCAGTTCTAATCAGGTTGAAGTGAATCCATCTATAACAGAAAACAAAGGAAATCCTAGCACCAGCAATGCCAACAACCCTACTTTGTTTCCTTTAGTTCCACCAGAAATTGTAAAACCATTGCCCTTAGCAGGCCCACGTAAGAAGACGAATTATGGAAAAAAATCTGGGCGCACAAGAATCTTAACGGACTCCCCAGAGAAGGGCGAAATAGAAGCTCAGGAACAGGTGAAGATTCTTAAAATAAAATTAAAAGAATTGAGAAGAAAATTAGTTGAAGCTAAAAAAGATGAGCCAAAAAAAGTTCAGAAGAAGAAACGTACGAGTTCATCATCAGAAGATGATATCGAAGAAGTTATGCGTGAAGAAAGTGTAGAAGATTCAGAAGTTGCAACTGAACAAGAAGATTCTGATGAATGCAGTCAAAGAGACTTCCAAGTAGATGATTTTGTCATTGCAAAATTTATACCTGAAAATTATTCTGAAGCATACATTAGTAAAATTTTGAAAAAATTGCATGATAAATTCAAAATTGAGTTTTTAAGATGAAGGGACATATCTAACATTTTCGTTTATCCAACACATCCAGATTTGCAGGCCGTTCCTAAGGTGGATATTGTAAAAACTGTCCAAACTTCTGAAACTACTCAAAGAATTCGTAATGGTTACGCATTTAATATCAGTCAACTGAATGTACCACATTTACGTTAATGCAAGCATTGAATGTACTACATCATTGTTAAACTGAAAATAATTTAAACATTGACATGTATTTTGGTAAACAATAATATTACTTGAGAAATTGTATGTGATTTTGTTATAGTGTTTATAGATTGTCCCATACATACCTACATATTGGCCCAAACATACCATGAGGAGGGACGTTTGGGACAAATTGCACCACTTTTGTTTAAATGAAATACCTATATTTGTAATTGCTCAAAGCCATTGGAACCACTATGGTAGTCTGCCCAATATAATACATTACCCATGCAAGCAACTATATTTCAAATAATTTACAAAATATTCAAAATAATCAGTTTTATACAAAAATTGTCCCAAACATACCTAGTTTCCCCTACACGGTTCGTGGCGCATGTAGTCTGTCACTTTCTTCCGCCCACCTTCTCTGTGCATCATTGTGCGCGATGACCGGCAAACCTGTTAGATCCACTGTAAGTCTCTTCAACAGTTAAATACCTCCGATAATGTATTTCGTTTTTTATTCTGATTGCATTTTCCTTGTAAATTTGTATTTTCTTCTTCAGTTTGTTATATCTATAGATTCCTATTTCCCAATAACCTGCATACCGGTTTAAGCACATCTGACAATTTCGGTAAAAATTTGGCTAAATAAGTTGTAGATCCTACATATGTTCTATATTTGATTTTATCTTATTTTCATCTGCCTTTAAGCCTTCCCTTGAGATTGTATGTCCCATATAATTGTTGTTTCGTTTAATGCCAATTTAATTTTCTTTTAGTTAAATTTGAGGTTTGCTTTTTTCACTTTCCTATCTTGGTCTTCTAGACTCTAGAGCTTCTTCTTTGGCCTTTTCATTACCGCACACTAATATAACATCAGCAGTAACTTTAACTCCCCTCAAACCAGTGGCGGTCGGTGAAGTTTCAACAAGAAGGGGTGCATTTTAATTATAAAAGCAAAAATATATGTTATTATAAGAAAAAACTCACCTGAAATTAATGTGAAGTTCTTAAAAACATGTTAAAAGTTTATAAAATCCATTCTTGTAAATTGCTTTCAAACAATAATATAAGATCAGTCATCGAATCAGTAATTACTTAACAAAGAAAAACATACCCAAACAAATTTTTCATCGAAATAAATTTGTCCGCAACTTTTTCCTTAAAATTATCAATTTCGTTAACTAAACTCCCGCTGATAGACATTGTAGCCAAAGCATTCTACCAATCGTTAAGCATGGCGTTTCATAAAAAGTTTTCTACACGCTTAATGTGGAAAAGCAACGTTCAGCTTCGGTGGTTGTCATAGCTATTGTTACAATAATATTTAGAAGTCTCGGTGTTTCCATAAAAGTTTCTTCGAGATTATTTTTTAACAAAAATGTTAAAATATTCATCATCATCAGCCGTTGTCTATCCAATTGCAGATAGAGACCTCCCCCATAGCACCAGATATTTCTTTAAAGTCTGATCTTGTGTATATAACTTCGAACTCGCTTTTAAACCTGTTAGAGAGCATGGGTTAAAAAGAAACTACTCTGTCTAAAATATAAGTATAAGTTTATAAGTCTCTGCAGAAAAACGATAGGTGTAACACCTGTTCTGTACTTTTCTCTCCATTTTTTTTGTATTAAATTTTAATTCGGTGTAGGCCTGCCTTATGTTTTTATTTGAAGTTTTTCTTCAATCGAAAGTCTTGAAAAGTCAATCTTAGTTATTAATATTATTCATTGTTTACTAATCACAAAACTGCACTTTGGAATGGAAAACTTTGAGCGCGGGCGAATCTGTTCGGCCCACTAAATGAACGTTATAATCAATAATCATCATAGACGTACGGTCCGGATGTTTGTCGAATACACAGGATCGTGGAGGCCGAATAGATGCCACCTTCACACCTGAAGATTTAATCGCGCAAGGCGATCACGAACTTTTCGGCGAAAATAGCAGAATAGATGACGATCTAAACGTTAGCTATAGAAAACAAATTTCTGGAGAGATAGTTCATTTAAATTATTATTTAAATACAGAAAAGATTAATTTTAATATTTTAACCAAGGAGGGGGCGCACCCTTGCCCACTTATTCAAAAACCACCACTGCCTCAAACCCTAGGATTTAGTATTGGTTTACTTGACGCCATCCTTCTAGGACAGTCTCGGTCTTCCTATTTTCCTTCTTTGATAAGGTGTCCAATTCCAGATTTTATGCAGCCACCCTATATACCTGCCTATATCAACTTAGTCTCCTTCCTTCAATTGTATCCATGATATTTACGTTTACTCCCATCTGTTCCCTGATTACTTTATTTCGTAGTATCTGTCATTGTCACACCACAGCTGCATCCATTTTCATCGTTTTGAGCTCCCGATATTCCTTTTAGATATTTCCCACACCTCCATCCTATATACTATTCTATATCCTCATTTACTTCTTAAATGCTTTATTGAGATGCTGTGGGTCGAAATAAAATCGTAGTTTGTTGCCGCGCTTAACTAGGAAAATATTTGCACCGAATCAGTTGCTTCATCTATATTTTTGATTAATCTATTCTCCACCATTTATTCAAATTTGTGTCGTAACTGCTGCCCGAGATTAACTGAGATTCTTCTAGGTTGTTCCTGAGTATATTCAATTGCATTAATTTGATATGAAATTTTGCTTTCATTTTGCCTAATCTTTCAAAGACAAATTCTTTTAAAAACTTGTCATATCTCTGTTCGATTTCGGTTTCTACTGTGTTCACCAACTCCTAATTCACTTTTACTAGATTTAACCATATATACGTTTCTGCTGACAACAATGGTAGCTAATTTTTGGCAAATAATTTAGAATTTGAGTATTTCACTTCCTTCACCGTACATTCACTTCTCATACCTCTAAAGGTTTGTTTATTGCTCCACCGTAATATTTGTTTTATACTGGATTTTACTAATTTTAGATCATTCATTATTAATCAATAGTCTCTTCAACTCATGATCACTTTGCTTTTATTCTTGTTTGTGTAGAAGTTTTACGTTACCATCAAACATTGCTTCATTGCCACTTGATAAGTATTAACCAATTAGATTATTTGATAGACATCTTTATCATCAGACACTGATTCGTTTTCATAACTACTTTTTTGCTTTTTCTATAATCTTACCTGCTGGGGGGGGTTCTTAATAACGCAACTTTTCTTCTTATCCTCCCATGAAAATGGAAGTATCTTATTTACTATTAGGTAACACTCTTTACTTATAATAGATAAAAGTGTGATAAATACTTTGAGACATATCTTTAGGGGAAAGTCGGGGAATACCGACCACCTACGGAAAAATGAGCGTAACTTCTATGTAGTTCTGTTTTTTTTTAATAATATTTTGTAGTTTGGTAGGGTATTATAAGCAGTTCAAAATAATATACCTCAAATTTAAAGAAAACGTTAATCTTTTGTTTTATTAAAAAAAAACACATTGTTTATTTTGGTCGGTATTAACCTACGAGTCGGTTAAAACCGACCACATCGCCTAAAGCCGACCGGTCCTTTATAACCTTTACAAGATAAAAAAAAATGTGAAAACGAAAAATCTCATTTAATAATACAACAAAACATCATGTTACAAGTATGAAATAGGAACACAAAATAACTCTTATGCTTCGCAAAAATGACAAATATACATTTGATTTGGTTCAATACCAGCACATTGTGCATGTGAAGATTTCCCACAGACACATGTGACACATCACTCGTTATCTTTTCCAAATTCCTTGCACACTATGCAAGGTTCTGTGGCTATTTCCTGTACCTTTTTTGCTTTTTTCTTGGTTTTTTGATTTTTGTCTATTTTGGAATCTTCTCCTCCATTTCTTTCGAGTCTTTGAATTTGAATTTTTTAAAGACCTAAGGACACGAGGAACAGGCATTAGCTCTTTAAAAGAAATATTGACACTAACGGTTTTATCTTGATCATCTGTATCATTGGAATCAGTGTGCTCTTCGAGAACATTATCACCGTCAGCAGATTCGCTGCTCGTACTAATTTTTCTAATGGCATTTTTAGATGTCTTTTCTTGATGGACCTGCCTCAAGAAATTATAGTCTTGTTCCCTGGCTTCGCCTATTGATTCCTAATTCTTTTTAGGTAACTCTTCCGGCACTTCATTATTTTTATTTTTACGATTTTTCTCGGTTTCTTCTTCAGTTTCCTCTATATTTATAAACTCTTCCTCGCTAATAACATTTTTGTTTAAGGGGAAAATTCCTGTAGTTTCAAAAGCTCTTCTGTTAAAGGCCTTTTTAAACAATTCACATCTGTTTGATCAATTTTTTGATATTGTTTTGATCTAAGAAAACTATCACACTCTTGATTATAAGCTGTCTTGAGAGGGCCATAGAAGCAGACATCTAACGGCTGTAGCCGATGGGAGGTATGGGGAGGTAGAGTGTCAATTGAAATTCCATTGTCTTACAAAAATTAAAAACCTTTAAAGTACAGTGACTGCTGTGATTATCCATTACAAGCAAAACTCTGTCATCAGTGGAACATTTAGTGTGTCTAGCAAAGTGAACTAACCAATCATAAAATAGGTCTTTGTTAACCCAGCCATTTTTAGAGGTTTTGTAAATGGAATTAGTAGGTCCATTTTTAGTAAGTTCATATTTAATTTGAGCTCTTCCAAATATAAACATGGGCGATACATAATCTCCTGCAGGACTCATCGCGCAAATAACCATTATTGGTTTACCCCTTCCGTCGCTTGTTAAAGCTCCAACTTGCTTTTGACCTTTGGGAGCCAATAACCGTCCAGGCACATGTACCTAGGTGACTCCCGTTTCGTCCACATTGTATATTCTATTGGGCGGGAAGTTATATTTCTGAAACTCTTCCGCAATATTGTAGAAGAACAAATTATCCTTTAATTCTATTAAGCGAGGTTGCCTCTGGTTTTGTTAAACAAATATTCCTGTTACGACGTATAAATCCATAATACCAATCTTTTCCACAACTCTTTTTTTTCTTTATTAAAAATATTAGGAATGTTGTTCTTCGTAACATATTAAAATACAAGTTTCATTATTTGCTGCCTACTTAGCCCATAAAATATTTCTGACATCTTTAGGACGTAAACAGCCAACTCCTTTTCTTGTTCAATAGCAAGTACGCTGGCTCTACCCAATTTCTTTCTATTTGTACGAATTTTACCTCGCAGATGGTCTTGAAGGGTTCCATGGGGAATATCATACATCTTTGCTGCATGTCTTATTCCAACTTCTTTACTTTTAACAGCATTTACTGCTCTGTTCATGCCTTCGATAGTCCAACTTGCCCGTTTTGTTTTGCGGGTCTAATTAAAGGGCATGGTCACGTCTAAAACAAAGAAACAAAACACTTAGTATTGTTTCGGGTAAATCCGATCATGCGGGTATTACCGACCACTCTGATCGGCTTTACCCGCCATGGTACGTGAGTTATATTTTGTTGACAAAAAATTTACGTTTGAGGTTAGAAAAGAAAAAGTTTCTGGTAAAATAACCAAAGGTACCCTGTTTTTAGTGACATTAATAAAAATACATTTTCTCTTAAAATTCTAAAGCACTTACCTATTTTTATTTCCAGCAATATTATATCAAATTACGCCATAACACGTTTATTTGTTTATATGGTCGCGCTGCACACACAGAGGTCTAAGAAACGAATGACATAGATTGGCGGGAGACGAGATATCGAGTATAGTTGGTGGTTTGCCCGCTGGCGCGTATTTTAAATGAAAAACAGGGTGGTCGGTTTTACCCGACTTACCCCTATGCATTGCACATGTGTTATATACTTAGAAAACTATATCTAGGAAATAGATATAAATTTATATTAATTATTTAGCATATTTTATATGCAAGGCCTGTATGACACGGCACAGAATTTTATACAAAATTTTGTTCAGAATTTTGTACAAAATTTTATTCAAAGTGTTTTTACAAAATTCTGTGTCGTGTCATACAGCAAAATTTTCCATAAAATTCTGTAGATTAATATTCTAAATCCTACAGAATTTTGTACAAAGCCGGCGTCGCATCGATGCGCAAACGAGCAATAGTGTTTATTTACAATCACAGAGGGTGGAGAAGAATATGTCTGTCACGTGTTTACTCCGCCTGTCGACATTCCTCGCACTTTCTTTTATCTCGCTCGCGGTCTTTATTGCTGCAACTTGCTAGCTTTGTCGTGCGTTCACGTAAAATAAATAAATAAAAGCGCCTTCGACCTGTTTGACACGGCATGGAATTGTGTACAACATTTTGTATGATATTCTGCAAAACACGTATTACACGGAACAGAAATTTGTACAAAATTCTGTCTGTGAGCATGCGCAAATAGGTGCAAATTTCGGCGACATCTGTGAGAAAACTGTCAAAATAATCATATGATTGTCGATAAGGTGGAAATCTATCAAGGTTTAATAATAATTGTTTACTTTTGTTTGCATACCTTTGAATTTTCTTTATCTTTTCTTGGTTTGTATTATTTTTGCGTTTCAGGAAGGTTTTTTTTGTTTATAAGTTATATTATTTGTGTAGAATGGCTCGCGTTAAGAGATTTTAGGTGGTACAGGTCATAAACATTTACATTTTTGCCCTCTGTGATCATTCATGAACACTAGAAAGTACTCGTTTGCGCATCGATTTGGCGTTGTTTTTGAACAAAATTCTGTAGACTTTAGAGCATGAGCTACAGAATTTTGCACAAAATTTTGCTGTATGACACGGCACAGAATTTTGTAAAAACATTTTGAACAAAATGTTGTACAAAATTATCTGCCGTGTCGTACAGGCATTATGCATTAACCTAATATTATAACATCTTGTTAGAATTCTACTTTATCGACGGTCACATGACTATTTTGACAGTTTTCTCACAGATGTGAAGGTAATTTGCATCTATTTGCGTAAACATATTCTTCTCTGCCCTCTGTGATTGTTAACAAACACTAAAAATTGCTCATTTGTGCATCGATGCGCCGCCGACTTTGTACTAAATTCTGTAGGTTTTAGAACATGAATCTACAGAATGTTATACAAATTTTGCTGTACGACACGACACAGAATTTTGTAAAAACACTTTGTGCAAAGTTCTGTGCCGTGTCTTACAGGCCTTAGACAGAAACCAACTTTGACCCACTCAGCGCCTTATAAATTGGATGCTTCCAAACTTGATTTAGAAAACACTGCATTTTGCATTTTAAGAGTAAATAAAACACTAATCAAAATATCTTCTAGGAGAGTCTTACTTTGAAATATTAGGAGCAACAGACAGCAGGGTTGAAGTAGCTCCATTCACAAAGAAGTCCATCAAAATCCATTTTGGTGTTCCATTGCCACCAGGAGATATGGACCAAAAAGGCAAGAAAGGGAAAAAGGATAAATCACCCGGAAGCAGCAAAAAGGGCAAAAAACTGACAGGGCCGCAAAAATATTATGTCACAAAATTTAATATTATGCTGGGTAATACATTTTTGAGGGATGCGATAATTATAGCTACCTTTGTGTAAATCTATTTATTACATACATTAATATACAATTTTTTATTTATAAAAATAAAAATCTTGTCCGAGTTGCTAGTTTAGTTTGTGGCAGAATGCACGTTTTCATGTTATTCTCAATATGAATTTTAAAAGTTAGTGTTTACAGGCATGCTAATAAACAGAATATAAGAACGAAAAATCAAACAAAACTATCACATCTATATACAATAAATTACTAATTATACATGGTGCTAAATCAGAATTAATGAAATAATTCTGGGCGTTTATATAGCATTCTAAACGTTTCAAGCTAAACAAATGTCAAACAGTTTGTCGTTGCATTGCTCCAAATATAAAATTAATCAATTTAAAAACAATTAAAGTAAGGAGCCTCACTATTAACTATTTATACTAGAACTAAAGACAGGAAATATTAATTTTAACAATATTCCCTTAACAAAAACAATTATCAGCCTTTGCATTTCTCTTGTAGCACCTCTTGCACATAATTAGCCAATTTAGACCCATTATTAGTTTGTACAAATTTTTCAAGAAGCTCCAAATGCTCTTGTTTAGTGGGAAGATAATAAAACATACCGACAATCTTCAAATGGGATGGGTACGAATTCGATTCGTATATCTTGATATTTGCTAGATTATCTAAAAACAAAGGAGGTTACAAATATTTAAGTTATATCTTGTTCGACATATGTATAGACTAATTTAGGTCATGGTTTAGGCTTACCTAAAATTGTTGGTAGCTGTCTGAGAACACCTCCAAGAAATAGTTTATTGTTTTGTCTGGACAGAAGGGACAGAGTGTCCACAACCTGAGGAGATATTTCTGATTTACACAATAAAGCCGGTAATTTGCTCAGCCACATTTCATATTTGTTGGTTCTAGAACGGGTCATGTTAAAGTGACTTTCTTAGAGCAGACTGTAACTTACCTTAAATTAGGAAGCTGTACCAAATCGCAGAGTAGTTTAAATATTTCAATCTTACCATAATTTTCGATGCTTAAATTTTTATGGAATTGTACTACACTGTCCAACAGTTCTCCGATATCTATTTTATTCTGGCTCCAAATTTTGGAATTGTCAAAGAAAATGACTTGCAAAGCCATGGTCAAAATCTCAATGTTTTCAGCTGGGATGTAATTCCTGTTCACCAAACACACTGAAACCATATCATAATTTATGAATGACAACAACCCGAAAAGAAACAATAATAAAGATTAATAAGTCAAAATAATATTTGTAATTTAAACCTGCCGTTTTAAGTGTAAGAACATTGAAGTGTGATGGAAGAATAAAAAGAATCTCTGTAAGAAGAGAACACAAGGGAATACAACAAAGGAAATTCGGCCATATTATTGTACTTGAGTGGGATAACCAAGAGTGGGATTTTAGATCAAACCAATGTTAAGCCATGATATTAAAAACGTTTATAGTCCCTAAGATTGAATGGGAACTTTACACAAAGATATAAGACAGAACGACACTAGCAATGACACAAGTATTTGCCTGGACAAGTGCTGCAGATGGAAAGCAATTTGAAAAATTTCGCTAATATTTTGTAAAAGCAATGAGAAAAGCCAAGTATAAAAGATTAGTAGTAATGCAATACCTTGCCAGTAAAATAGGAAAATCAAAATTACCGGATAGTATAATTGAAAAAAAAACTGCTATGGGGAAAAAAATGGAAAGGCAACACAATTAATTAGCTTGAAACACAAAATAAATTATACATTAGAAACACTTTTATTAAAAGCAAATGTTAGCGCCAAACGTCTTTAGTTTTATGTCTTTATGTATATTTTATGTACATTTTATGATATAATATATTATACATCAATGCAATGACGTGTCCAAGTGGTGATTCATAAGAGGCTGATGTAAATAATATTTACATATACATATACGCAGCACAGAATAACCACACGCCTCGTCCCGTGCAGTTGTGTTCTCGGGTAGCTTTGATTGTTGGGAAAGCTAATATCAGAAGTGGGATTGCCCAACGTGCTATAAAAATATCAGTGTATTTTTGTGGTAAAAAAATTAACGTTTACAACAATGAGTGAACAGAATGAAGCTGTTGTCTCAACGTTGGAGACTTTGCTGCGTGGATTTTTGGAGCGAGCGGATTCGCGATCGGCTGCGCCGTAACTTTACCGAAATTTGTTCCTGGACGGGACAATCCACAACAATGGGTGAATGAGGTTTCCGAGATGTTTGTTGATTTAGGCTGGAATGACGGCAATATCATGGCTAGAATATCAGGTTGTTTTGAAGGAGAGGCAGGTGAGTGGTTTGCCAGCTGGAACCCTGTAGACCGCCGTTCATGGCCTAATTTAAAAAGGGATTTATGCGAATGTTTCGCCGGTAGTGCTAATTTTGGCAAGCTAACTTATGATGCAATAACATACAGTTCTGACTCATGTCCAACATACGGATTTTATGGTCGTATTAAGTTGCAAAAGTTAAACGCATTATGTGTTCAGTTTACACAAGAACAACTTGTCAGCTTAATTTGTTTTGGCATAAAAGATGTGGCTTTGCAAGCACAACTAACACAAGTTGGCCATTTAACAGCTAGTTCTTTGATAGCGCAATTATCACGTATACAGTCGAAACCAAATTTAATCCGGCGTAACAATCAAATTAGTGATATGCCTATTGCTTTGTCTACAAGTACTTATTCCATTAAATGTTTTGGGTGTGGTCAATTAGGTCACCGAAAATCGGCATGCCCCGCTCCAGTTCTAAAACGCGAAAGAGATGAAACACCTGGACCTAGTTCATTTTCTAGGAATGTTACAGTATGTTGTGATTTCTGTAAGAAAACGGGTCATACTGTTGATAAATGTTTTAAGAAAAGGCGGATTGATAAACGTAATCAGGTTAATATGTGTCGCCCTCTTCCTCTCACTGATGTAGACAAAAATCTGTCTTTATATTCTCTTATTATTGATGGTAAAAACTATAATGTACTGCTAGATACTGGAGCTCAGGTTTCATTGTTGCGAGAAAATCTAGTGCGAAACATGTTGTCAGCACCTGTCACAGAGCTCGTGGTAATTAAAAGTGCAGGTAACAATTCTTTTCGCTCAAATTATGCTATCAATGTTACAATTTCATTCAATGAATACAAATTTCCACTAAAAATGCGTTTAGTGGCTGATGAAGCAATTCCTTGTGATGCTATAATTGGTTTAGATTTTTTACACATACCTGGTTTGACTCTTAAATATAATCAAACAGTACCATCACTCGAATACTTCCCTCCTACCACCGTAACTGATCAACTTGATCTCTTACTAACTGAATTTGAAGATATTACCACAAGTGGTAATAAAATCCTCTCGCCTATTACTACCGGCGAGTTTAAAATACGTCTCGCATCAGATAAAGAAATAAAATACCGTCCCTACCGACTTTCCATGGCTGAACGAGAAATTGTTCGTAATATAATCAAAGATCTTATGGAGAATTCTATTATTAGACCTTCACAATCGCCATACGCTAGCCCTGTACTCTTGGTAAAAATGAAAAACGGCGAATCACGTTTAGTATGCGATTTTAGGGCCTTAAACCGTATAACGGTAAGACCGTTTTCCCTTACCGCGCATTGATGATCACATTGATAGTCTTAGCCGCAGTAAATATTTCACAACCCTTGACACGACCGCTGGATTTCATCAGATTAGAGTACATCCAGATTCAGCGGAAAAATTAGCCTTTATAACCCCTGATGGGCAATACGAATATCTGCGTATGCCGTTTGGTTTGGCTAATGCACCTTCTATTTTTCAGCGTGCAATTAACTTTGCTTTATCTGATGAGATCCAGAAAGGCATCGCTTTGGTGTACTTAGATGATGTACTGATACCCTCGGTAACTTTGAATGAAGGACTTGAAAACCTTCGTGTAGTTTTGACGACACTTAAATTCCATGGTTTTTCTATCAATATAAAAAAATGCAGTTTTTTACAGGACCAAGTAGAATACTTGGGTCGGTTAATTTCCAATGGTTGCGTAAAACCAAGTCCTTCAAAAGCCCAATTTTTACAAGCTGTTCAGCCCCCCACTAATGTTAAAGAAGTGCGCCAATTTCTAGGGTTGGCCGGATATTTTCGAAAATTCGTGGCGGAATTCTCAGTTAAGACACGTGTCATATCCAATTTATTGCGAAAAGATCAGCCCTGGACATGGACTAAGGAACACACTAACTCTTTCCAATATGTAATTAACATTCTTTCTAATGAACCCGTGTTAGCAATTTTCAATCCAGACTTACCAATCGAACTTCATACCGATGCCAGCAGTCGCGGTTTCGGTGCAATCATTATTCAAATTCATGATGGACTTAAACGAGTAGTAGCGTACTTTAGTAAGGCAACTACAGATGCGGAGTCTCGGTATCATTCCTAGGAACTCGAGACTTTGGCGGTAGTGTATGCTTTAAAGCATTTTCGACACTACTTCATAGGTATTTCATTTAAACTAGTTACCGACTGCAATTCACTCAAAAGCTCCCAACATAAACGTGATTTAATTCCTCGTGTCAGTCGTTGGTGGGTTTATCTTCAAGATTTTGACTTTGTAATTGAACATCGAGCCGGAAATCAAATGGGTTATGTTGACTACTTGAGTCGTAATCCTCCAAAACCTGCTGATACTGATCTCTCAAATACAGTTTTACTTAATCAGACTTTAGAATCTACTGACGATCCCGAAGGTATCACTTTGATGCCTGACGGTTGGTTATCTGTACAACAAAGTGCAGACGGCGAGACGTTAGACTTAGAAAAATTGGCTAACGGAGAACTAGATAAAAAGCAATTTTGTCTGATAGGCAGTACATTGTGTCATTTGAGCGAAATAAATTCTGACAAAATTACTCAATATTTCGTACCAAAACATGCACGTTATGCGTTTGCTAAAAGAATATCATGATGGACAAGCTCATGTTGGACTGGATAAAACCATTCTCGGTATAAGTTCTCACTTTTGGTTTCCAAAAATGCGTCAAACAGTAAACAAATATATTGATTCGTGTTTAACCCGCCTCACCCGAAAAAGAATACCTAGAACAACCTTTTTCGATGTCCACTCAATTCCAAAGCCAGCCATACCTTTCAATACTATTCATATCAACTGCTTTGGACCTATACCAAAGACTGAAGACGGATTTACCCATATCTTTGTGGCAGTGGACGCTTATTCCAAATACTGTTTTCTGTATGCACTTAAAAGTTTGAAAACCGATGAAATTGTAGATTGTCTTCAAAACATTATCTTTCTTGAGGGTACCCCGGCTCGTATTATTACTGACAATGGTACTTCATTGCGAGCTGCCCAAAAACATGACCTTTTGACTGAATGGGACATTGAATGGCACTTCATTACGCCCTACGTACATCAGGCTAATGGTCAAGCCGAAAGGTACATGCGTTTCGTTGCCAACCTCTTACGAGTACAAGCTGAAGTAACAGCCGAATGGAGCACACTTGTATCTCGCATTCAACTAATTATTAATTCTACGGTACACAAAACAACGAAACGAACCCCTCTTCAAACCTTATTTGGTTGCGACAATAGATTACCAGGGATCCAACGTATTATTAACAGCGCTTCAGACGATAAACTTCCATCGTCTACTTTGCAACAAGAAAAATGGCGGCAATTTGTAAATGCCCGCCTTGCGGACAATGCAGCGCGACAGGAAACTTACGCAGCAAAACATTCGAAAAAACAACAGACGTTTAACATTAATGATTACGTATTAGTTTCACGGAAAGCCCTCAAACCCACAAAGTTCGAGTCTGGTTGGTTTGGACCATACAAAGTGACTAATGTTTTGCCACATAACCGATATGAACTTAGACGGGTTGGAGATGTTGCAGAATCTACTAGATTGACATCAGCTGCTGCTTGTCAATTGCGCCTTTGGGCTAAGGAATGGAATCCGGAAGACTGTGCAGATATCCTTGAGAGTTACGTCCTTGATGACAATCACTATATGGTATGTGTCCATGCTTCTTTCATTTTTATGAGCAGCCGTGTTAGCGGTTTCAGTTTGACGTTTTGTTACAACTTTAGTGCTGATGCTTGGGCCTTTTGCGCCTTCTGGCGGATATCACACTTGTATAAACCATGTATAGTGCTGATGCTTGGGCCTTTTGTGCTTTCTGGCAGATATCACACTCGATTTGATTAACCTGGATGGTTAAGACGACAGGTCGTATGCCTTAATCATTTTCTGGTTTATTTCACCTGGATAGTTATAGTTTAAACTTAGACCATTTGCTGGTGCTTGTAAAAATAGTCATAATATTTTGACTGACAGCTAATGTATGATGTTTCATTTGTTAGGTGTCGGATTCTTCGGTAGATCCTGTCCCAGGAACATCGCATGATAGTCAGGATAAGACCGAGTCTTAATTTTGGGCCGAGAGCGTCCCAATGTCAGGCTGGCCGTGTTAGCGCCAAACGTCTTTAGTTTTATGTCTTTATGTATATTTTATGTACATTTTATGATATAATATATTATACATCAATGCAATGACGTGTCCAAGTGGTGATTCATAAAAGGCTGATGTAAATAATATTTACATATACGCAGCACAGAATAACCACACGCCTCGTCCCGTGCTGTTGTGTTCTCGGGTAGCTTTGATTGTTGGGAAAGCTAATATCAGGTAGCTTTGATTGTTGGGAAAGCTAATAGCAAAAAAGGTAAATAATGGGGACGGTCAGAATCAAATAACATATACAAATTAAATCAGTTTCATAACAACTAACAATATAAATAATATTGAGTTATTACACGTCCATTGCAATTCAGCACAAACCATAGAATGGTAGAGCAACACGGAAGGCTAATAATTAAAAAAGACAGTAGCAATAAAATTAATAAATATAAAATCCAATAAATACAAAACGTAATATAGGAGGGTTGTCCGTAAAATAAGGTCTCCAAGCGAGGCGTACGAAACTATACAGGCGTGCAGGCTATCCCCACACCAGCCATGTGACGTCACACTCGCCGGCCGATATTCTCGGTCGCGCGCAATGTAATCTTATGCACTGTTCAGGGCCAAAGTGCATAATTTTGCTTAAAATGCACTCTAGAAACCAGTCAATAACTGTATTTGTTCGTTTAAAGTTGAAAAATGCCTAATAAATGCTGTGTTCCCGGTTACGTTAGTAATTATTTAACGTCGAATGAAAAAACAACGGCGTTTTCTTTTCCAACGGAAAAGCAAAAAGCAAATGTGTGGCTAAGGAAAATACATAGAGACAATTACACGGTTACTAAAAATTCAGTAGTTTGTGAGAAGCATTTTGACCAAAGATTTATAATACGTGAAGATAAAGCTACGCGATCGGATGGATCAGTACTGGTAATAAAAAGAAAAATTCCAAAATTAACGGAAGATACAATTCCAACCATTTTTCACAACCAACCTTCCTTATATGACAAAAATTTTGCCTGGGAAACGAAAAGATCCAACGGTACGGGATGAAGAAATTAAAAAAACGGAAACAAGTGGAAGACAAAGTAACGGAAGATTCTGATATAATTACCGATTTTCATGATTTAAAAACAAGATGCTATGACAAACTGAAAAATGTGATTAAAATTGTCGAATTAAAAATTGACGATGTATTTATTGTATATAAAATAGATATTAATAACCGCGTACCTAAATTATTCTATTCAATTAAAATTCATCAAAACTTACAGTGTGACATTTGTTATAAAAATTTTGTTTTGCAAGACCAACGTTTAAGTGAAATATTGCAATCAAAACTCTGTGATAAGTAGAGCTGGCAACCGGATTCGGATTTTCGGATATCCGGATTTTTTTTATGCGAAGATCCGGATTTTGTGAAAGATAAAAATCCGGTATTCGGATTTATCCAGATTTATCCGGATTTCGAATTTCTCATGGAGATCCGGATTTCGGATTTCTTACAGAGATCCGGATTTCGGATT